>RCUC01163712.1:0-41603 GCA_003697995.1 Taxidea taxus jeffersonii | reverse complement strand
GCCTGGGTGGCTCAGTGGCTAAGCCTCTGCCTTCAGCTCAGGTCATGATCTCAGGGTCCTGGGATCGAGCCCCGCATCGGGCTCTCTGCTCAGCAGGGAGTCTGCTTCCCCCTCTCTCTCTGCCTGCTGCTCTGCCTACTTGTGATCTCTCTCTGTCTCTGTCATATAAATAAATAAAATCTTAAAAAAAAAAAGAATCCTTTAAAAAAATTAAAAAATAAAATAAAATAAAATGGCAAAAGAGGGCGCCTGGGTGGCTCAGTTGATTAAGGGACTGCCTTCAGCTCACATCATGATCCCGGAGTTCCTGGATGGAGTCCTGCATTGGGGCCCCCGCTCCATGGGGAGCCTGCTTCTCCACTCTCATGCTCTCACTTTCTCTCTCTCTCTCAAATAAATAAAGAAAATGGTTTTTTTTTTTTTTTACGATTTTCTTTATTTATTTGAGAGTGAGAGTGAGAGAGAGAGAGAGAGAGCATGAGAAGGGGCAGGGTCAGAAGGAGAAGCAGACTTCCTGCTGAGCAGGGAGCCTGATGCAGGACTCCATCCCAGGACTCCAGGACCATGACCTAAGCCAAAGGCAGTTGCTTAACCAACTGAGCCACCCAGGCACCTAATAAAGAAAATGTTTTAAAAAAAATGTTTAAAAATGGGCAAAAGATTTGAATAGATGTTTTTCTAAATGAGAGCCATGGATGGCTAATAAGCATACGAAAAGATGCTCAACATCGTTAGTCATTAGAGCAATGCAAATTAAAACCACAATGATATACCACCTCACACCCACCAGGATGGCTATAATCAGAGACAGACAATAAGTGTTGACAGGGATATAGGTAAACAAATCCTCATATATTGCTGGTGGGAATATAAAATGGTACAGACATTTTGGAATAACAGTTTGGCCGTTTCTCAAAAAGTTAAACATAAACTTACCATGCAACCTAGCAATTCTACTCCTAGAGAAATGACAACACATACAATGTAACATACATATAATGTAACATACAAAGACACTTACATGAACTTTCATAGCAGCATTATCCAAAATAGCTAAGAACTGGAAACACAAATGACCATCAGCTGGTATTGAATAGGTCAGCAAAAAAGATGGTACATCTGTACAATGGGATACTGTTCAGTAACCAAAGGGAACAAACAGCCCCATTGCCACAGCGTGGATGAATCTCAAAAGCGTTATAATGAATGAAAAAAGCCAGAAGCAAAAGACCACATATTATGGCATTTATATAAAATGTCCAGAAAAGGCAAATTTATAGAGAGAAAGCAGACCAATGGTTGCCTAGGGTTGGAGCTGGAGGCTGGACTGCAAACAAGCAGGAGGGACCTTTCTAGACTGATGGAAAGGTTCCGGAACTGGACTGTAGCAATGGTGGCACCACTCTGGAAATCACTGAATTTTTTTTAAATTGCATTTTTAAAATTATTTATTTATTTATTTTAGGTGGGGAGGGGCAGAGAGAGAGAGTCTTAAGCAGACTCCTTGCAGATCACGGGTCCTGCCGCGGAGCTATCTCAAAACCCTGAGATCAGAGCCCTGAGATCACAACGTGAGCCGAAATCAAGCGTTGGTAGCTGAACTGATGACGCCACCCAGGAGCCCCCAAAATGCATGCTTTGGAGGGATGATAATAATGCAGGTGACCTGTTAGGATATTATGGTATATCCCAGGGACTCCTGGGAGGAAAAAGGCAGCAAGACAGCCTCCATTTTCAGAGTTGCAAAAGAGAAAAATGCCAGCCCAGGCCAGGATGTGATGGGGGAGGTGCAGGAACCGGGTAGGTGTGGCGGGAGTGCAGAGCCTGAGGAGTAGGAGCCCCAAAGCCTTAGCTTCCAGACTGGAGGGGAGAAGCAGTCACTGCCCCCGATTGTGCCTACAGCTTTGGAGCTTAAGAGTCTGAAGCACCTGAGTGTTGAACTTTGGGGTGGTTTAAAACGCCATCAGTATGTTAGCAAGAAACGGCAATTATCCCATACCATCAGCCAACCCCAGGCCCTGGATACGCTTGCCCCATCACTTTCGCTTCCTTTTGTAAACTGGAAAGCATTCGCAGTCTAAGATATTTCATGAGATTATATAAAGCCGTGACGTCCAGCGGACACGAGATGTGGGACAAATGCGACGCTCTGAGAACCTGGGCGGAGTAAGGTGGGCAGGACCAGTCCACCCAACCCACAGCCCTCAAACTGGGGATAGGGTCAAAACGCAGCAGCAACCGCGGCCTGCAGGGGGCGCCCGGACGTAACGCGCGGCCCGCTCCGCCCAGAGGCCCCGCCCCGTCACGTGCTCGCGGCGTCGCGTCACACCCGGAAGCAGCGGCTGAAGCAGAGTCGGGAGCAATGAGCGGGGAGCCGGGGCCGACGTCTGAAGCGCCCCCTCCCGGGGAAATTGAACCCGGTAGTGGGGTGCGCATCGTGGTGGAGTATTGGTGAGCGTCTCCAGCCCGTGGGGTGTCCGGACCGAACGAGGGTGGGTCCACGGGAGGCCCCTCCTCCGAAACCCAGGCAGAGCCCAAGCATCTTGTCCCTAGTGAACCCTGCGGATTTGAGGCGACCTACCTGGAGCTGGCGAGTGCCGTGAAGGAGCAGTATCCTGGCATTGAGATCGAGTCGCGCCTGGGGGGCACAGGTGAGGCCCGCAGAACACCTGCTGAGTCAGTGTTCTAAATCTCCACTCTACCATTTTGTAGCCCTGGAACTGCCTGGCACAGAGTAAAATGTCCAACCACCTCGAGGCCCCTTCCAAAGGTGAGGGGTGGGGGAACACATATGAAGCCTGCAGGGAAAAACGGGTGAGAGTGCAGAAGTATAGGGTTGGAGGGGAGGGAGCCCTTCTTTGAATTATGAACCCAGAGTTCAGAGGACACACAGCTAACTCCTCCCTGGGGTTCCTTTGGCTTGAGCCGGGTTTGGGAAATGGCTCAGAGAACTAGTCTCTGGTGGGGTCGGAGAAAGGAAGGAGCCTTCGAGGAGTCCAAGGAATGTGAGAGCCTCTCCTTACTTGCCTGTTGTCAGCATACACTTCATTCTTTTATTTAATACCAGGGGCCTTTGAGATCGAAATCAATGGACAGCTGGTGTTCTCCAAGCTGGAGAATGGGGGCTTCCCTTATGAGAAAGATGTGAGTATTTACAATGTCGGGAGGCCCCAGTTCACCCTTCCCCTGCAATGGATCATTCCATCCCACCTCTGCCCTCTAGCTCATTGAGGCCATCCGAAGAGCCAGTAACGGAGAACCCTTGGAAAAGATCACCAACAGCCGTCCTCCTTGCGTCATCCTGTAACTACACGTGATTCTGGGTTCCTGCTCTGTTCTGGGACCCAAGCCTTGGTCTCCTGTCTGGTCCTGCTGAGGGCTCCCCACTGCCTCTTTCCCCTCACCTGGGTCCTGGTAAGCTAAAAGACTCTGGCCTCCACTTTGTCCCTTTGGGTACCAAGAGGGAATAGAAGCTGCGGTGGTCTTGGGGATGGGAGAGACCTTCTCCATGGACATTTCCACAGCTGCCTTATACCCCCTTCCCAGGATCAGTGCCCAAGTCTGCTCCCCACTCCAGCTCAGCTGTACCAGTCAAATGCCACCATAGTTCTAACTCTACCTTCCACTAGCCCTGGGTAATGTCAGCTATTGGCAATAAAGTGGCACTGCAAACACCTGTACCAAACTAGTGTGTGTTTTTATGTTTGGCGGGGGGGGGGGGGGGGGGGGGTTGGAGGCCAGCCCAGCCTTTACACCACCACCAGGGCGCTCTGCTGAGTGGGTGGGCTTTTTTGGGATAGTTACTTGTGGTTCAATGATTTCCTCACTCATAGCCAAGGCAAGGAAAATGAGTCACACAGTTTACATTGCCTCTTCTTTCCCCACCCTCCCTACCCAAGGGGAGGAAATAACCCCCATTCTGGTGCGTGGCCTTAGGAATTCATTGTTTCTAAACTAGGATGATCTGGTTTCTCTGGGCTCTCAGATCAAAATCCCAACTTGAAGATTCCATCCTCCCCAACCCAAAAGCCAGGAAACAGGAGGACAGACTCCTCATTCAAGCTTTCTGGATTCCTAGCCACTCCCTCCAGAAAAGATGACTTGAGTGTAAGTTAGGTGGGGGGAAGGGTTGGCACAGAGCCACCCCAGACATAGGCTGATGCCCAGCTGTTTTCCAAAATGTATTTGCAAATGGAGAAAGTGAGTGTGGAGAAAGGACACTCTTACCCCCACCCCAGGGTCTCACCCCTCTCCACAACACCCGCTCTCCCGGAGTCCTTATTTCATCTTTTTAAAAAAAGGTAAAAACAAAACAAGAAAAGCACTCTGTACAAGGACTGATCTGGCGGCTTTGCTGCTCCCTTCTTCCAGGGCGCAGAGCTAGGTCTCAGGGACAGTCTCTGAATGGGCTGCTCTTGTTAAGACTCTCCCTTAGAGCCTCTTCCCCTTCTAGGCCCAGCTTCCCCATGTCCTTCAAAGATCTGGAATAAGTGAGCTGCTCCCTCAGGTGAGGAGACTGGCTGTGGCATCCATGGGACCGAAGAGTTGGCTGGGCAGGGCTCCAGCGTCGCTCAAGACTCCCCAGTGCTGTCCCCTTTACCAACCAGGCTGAGCCCCTCTCGGCTACCTGGGATTTGGAGGAGGAAGGTTGGTTCCCAGAGCAGCAGGATGCCCTGGATCCAGGGCCAAGGGCCCATTTCCTGCCTCACCCCAACTCAGGCCAGAAGTCAGGCCTTCCCCACTCCCTGAGGGTTCAGCAGGGCCTCGGCAGACTTGGACTTCTGGCTCACACTGGCACGTCCAGGCCCAGGTACTCAGGGTTCTCTGCTGTAGGGGTCCCTTCAAAGGTGCTGGGTGGAGAGCCCCGCTCTGATGGGTCCTGGTCCCAGTAATAGAGGTTGTCAAAGGCTGGGCTGAAGGCTGGAGGAGGGTGGGGCTGAGGGGCAGCCCTGCCCCGTGGTGCCAAGTACTCAGGGTTCTCCACAGCACTCCCAAAGGCAAAAACGTCTTTGACAACCCCATTCTTGCCAGGGGAGAGAGTCTTGGGGGACAGAGTCTTGGGCCTTTCTAGAGTGGCACCGGCAGGTCGAGGAGGAGGCAGAGGGCCTTCTAGGGGTGAGGGGGGCTGTGGCCAAACCTCCGGCTGGTTCACGTATTCTGAAAGGGCAAGGGAGGGCCTTGTTAGGGGAAGGAACCCATGAGTCCCCGCTGCTACCACTGCCCCCCCACACTCCCAACTCCCTCCCGCACTTCCCTCCCAATCTCTCAGGTTGGGCCTGGATTCCATACCAGGCTGGGGGCTACAGGTCAGGGGGGCAACGTAGCCATCAGTCTCTGGGGGCAGGGGTGCAGTAGGGTCCTCACTGTACCGCTGTAGAGGGCTGGGGTCCTGTGGGGGAAGGCTCTGCAGCCCCTTGGCTGCCCCCATTCCCAAGTCGCCATCAAACACGTCAGAGCCAGCCCCCTCTGAGGGTGCCCGTGGAGACTTGGGGGGCTCCTCCTCGGAGGGCTCCAGTCCCAGTGTCAGCTCACCACCGCCACTCTGGAGACGAGAGAGAGTTGTGATGGGGTCATTCATGGATCTGGGATGGAGACTCCAAGGGAAGTGACAAGGTCACAAGAGATAAACAGGTCACCACTCGGGTTCAAAACAGTCACCGTGGAGAGAAAGAGGTCAAGGGCTGGAAGGGAGTAGGAGTCCTAAAGAATGGTGGGGTCTCCATGAGAGGTGATGGGGGGTGACATAGAAGAAAGGGACCCTAGTCTGTAGGGGAGGTAAGTACGCCCACCCATCGCAGTGTGACCGAGCGCACTGACCCTCGTGGATGAGCTGCGGTGCCTGCGGTGGGCCGGGCCCCCAGCACCTGGGGCAGGGTCCGGGCAGAAGAACCCTTGTTGGGGCACCAGGTACTCCTCAGCATCCACCAGGTCCCCCATGTCATCATCTTCCAGCAGCGAGCGGTAGAAGGTGCTGTCCAATGGGCTGGCGGGGCCCAAGTCTTCATTCTGGGGAGGAGGGAGACAGCGTGGTGGCCTCTTCCCAGCTCGGCGCACAGCCTCCCCAGGAAGGGTTGGGGCGGACAAGGTCTGACAGATCCAGCAAGTGCTGGGCTCAGAATCCTCTCCCTCCCCACCCTCTGCGGGTGAATGCTCTTCACTCACAGGCAGGGACGGAGGGGAAAGACCCAGTACCTGGATGACCACGAAGCGCTGGGGGTCCCTGGCCATGCGGGAGAATTCGGCCACCAACTCCCGGAACCGTGGTCGACACTCAGAGTCTATCATCCAACCTGGGGGCAGCACGGAGCTCAGCATCTCAGTTCTGACTGCAGCCTGTGTGTGGCCCAGCCCCACTCCCTCCCTCTCCAGTCTGGTGTAGACACCCCCCCACACACACTAAGAGCCCAAGCCCTTGAGCCCTAGAGCCCTCGGGTGGTAGAGGTCTCATACTCAGGTCCTGAGCTAGATCCTCTGAGAATCTCTACTAGTTTCCCCTTTCTATGTTGCATTTAAGTCTCTAACTAGCTGGTCTTCCAGAGCTCCTCTGGCCTGGTACTGTAAAAGAGAAGTGAGACCTTCCTGAGGGCTCCTTTAACCATTACTAAGGACCCTGCACTTGGTCCCCTCCCATCCCCCTTGGAGGCCTCTCCACCCGGGACCTCTCATTCCTCCTCCAGGCAGCTGGCACAGCTCAGCCACGCACATTTGACCATGATCATGTAGACATCAATGGTGCAGATGGGGGGCTGGGGCAGCCGTTCCCCCTTTTCCAGCAGGTCAGGGATCTCCCGGGCTGGGATCCCATCGTAAGGTTTGGCCCCAAAAGTCATCAGTTCCCACACAGTCACACCTAGGGCAGAGATGGGGGTAGGGTTAGAGGTGGAGGGGGTGGCGCAGGAGGGCCCTTTAGTGCACGGAGCCCCAGAGGCTTTACCCAAGAGCCTGGCACCATGGGGGAAAGAAGGGAGGGGGGTACTGCCAAGGGGCAGAAGCCACCCAACCTCTCCCTAGTCTCGGGAAGTGCACAGACCCTGGCAGCCCCTTTCTTCCCTCCCACACTCATGCTAAGATGTCTCCATTCATTCTCCCATTGCTGCTCTCTTCCTCCCTCTGTGCCTTCCACCCCAGGGCCCATGGATCCTTGTCCACCTCTCCTCCCAACCCTCCCGGCCACACACCATAGCTCCACACGTCACTCTGGTGGGTGAACCGCCGGCGGAGAATGGACTCCAGCGCCATCCACTTGATGGGCACCTGGGAGAGCAAAGAAGTCCTCAAACTAGGTGTGGTGGGGACATGGCTATTCCTAAGAGTTCTCCCAGGGGCCAGACCCCACCCCACCTTGCCTCACTCTACTCCCTCCTCTAACCTTGCCCCCATCCGCATGGTACTCGGTCTCGTCAATGTCCAGCAACCGAGCCAGCCCAAAGTCTGTTATCTTGACATGGTTGGGACTCTTGACCAGCACGTTCCGGGCAGCCAGGTCCCTGTGCACCAGCCGAACGTCCTCCAAGTAGCTCATCCCCTGTGATCAGAGGCATCGCTGTGGATCCCATTTTGGCTGTATTCTCCCAAGAACCCTCCCCATCCTGGCCCTGCATGGAGAGAGAGGCTTGCCCTCAAAGACACCCGCAGAGCCCAGGCCCTCTAAGCTCGTACCTTGGCAATCTGCACACACCAGTTCAGCAGGTCCTGGGAGCCCAGGCGCCCACGGTGCTCTCGGACGTGGTCCAAGAGGCAGCCATAGGGCATGAGCTGTGTCACCAGCTGCACCGTGGATGTCAGGCAGATGCCCAGAAGGCGGGACACATATGGGGAGCCCACACCAGCCATCACATACGCTTCCTGGCGGCAAGGATACACACTGAGAGGGGGTGGAAGACCACAACCCCCAACAACCACACACCCCTCTTGAGGGCCGAGGCATCACTGGGGACCCTCAGTCAATCCAGCCCCATCTGTCACAAACCAGAACCATGGCCCACAGGCAGGAGGTTAAGAGTCGAGGTTTGGATGGCCACAACGTGTTTCCCCAAACCCCAGTGAAGAGAGAGAGACCAGAGCCCAGATCTGCAGCCTGGGGTTCCCTCCTGTACTCCCGGCTGGAAAGGGTGAAGGGGCTTACGTCCAAGATTTCTTTGTTGGCTTTGGGAGATGTGTTTTCCCTCAACACTTTAATGGCCACTGGGATCTTCACATTTTCCCCATCAGGGATCCAGATGCCCTGGGCAGAGAGAGGCGGATGTGAGAAGGAAGAGGGCACACCAGATCCAACCTGCAGTCATCCAGAAGGTCCTTACTTGTTTTCCCAATGCCCTCTCCACCCTGGGGCCAACCCCACTATTTAAATTCCGCTCTCCACTCCCTTTCCCCTTGTTCCAGCCTCCTACTGAACAGTACCCCTCCCACCCACTCTCCTCTCCGCTCTCCTGGCCACTCTCCTCCCCACACAGCCGCTGGGACTGCCCACCTCTGGGACCGCCCCCTCGGAACTTTGGCCCCACCCCTGACCTTGTAGACAGTGCCAAAGGCTCCGGATCCAAGCACTTTCACCTTCCTCAGTTCTGTCTCTTTCAGGATCCGCATCTGAGCCTGGTTGGGCATGGCTCCGCTAGGCGTCAGCGGCTCCACCAGCTGAGGTGAGGGGAGTGGCACGTCAGTGACAGAGGCTGGACCGCAGACCCCAAGCCAACAGGGAGGCCCTCGGACAGCCTCACCTCAGTTTCCTGCAGCAACCTCCGCATCGTGTACTTGCGGATCTTCTGCCGCCTTCGTTTGATTAGGATGCCAAGGACCAGCCCCACAAGCACGGCCAGCAGAATGCCCACCACAGCGGCAATGATGGATGTCACAGGGCTGGGGGCGGAAGCCAGGGATAGCGTTAGGGAGTGAGGAACAGGCTGGGCCGTGCGGGGATGATGGAGGGGCATTCTTCAAGGAGGGGTGAAGAAGATGCAAGTCACTAGTGTTTAGTAAGGGAAGTTGGGGGGCGCCGGGTGGCTCAGGTCATGGTCTCAGGGTCCTGGGACCAAGCCCCCTGCCAGGCTCCAAGCTCAGTGTCAGGAATCAGCTTGTTCCTCTACCTGCTCATTCTCTCTCTCAAATAAATAAAAATCTTTTAAAAAGGCTGGGGGGCAGGAGGGTGGCCCTGGGTGGCTCAGTGGGTTAAGCCTCTGCCTCCGGCTCAGGTCATGATATCAGGGTCCAGGGATCGAGCCCTGCATCAGGCGTTCAGCAGGGAGCCTGCTTCCCCCTCTCTCTCTGCCTGCCTCTCTGCCTACTTGTGATCTCTTTCTGTCAAATAAATAAAAACCTTTAAAAAATAAAAATAAGAAAGCGGGGAGTTGGAAGGACGACCCATGGACTCCATCCTCTCTCACTCAAAAACCTCCCTTGGCTCCAACCACCTTGTAGTGGTGGACACTGCTAGCCCTCTTTAACCCCATCTCCAAACTATGTGCCTGCCCGTGGCTCTAACCTAGGACTCTGAAACTTCCTGACAAAAATCACCAGGGAGCTGGTTAATGTGCCCAAGTCTGGAGCCCCACTCGCGGCAACTCTGACTGTGGTATGGGGCGGGGCCCAGGAATGCACACCCAGTGATTCTGGTGTTTGAGCCAAATTTTTCACCCACAGGTCATGATTTTCACAGCCCCCAGCCTTGGTTCATTCCATTACTTCTGCCTGGACCACCATTTCTCCACAGGGTCATCGTTCCAGACTCAGCTCCTCCTGGGACAGATGAAGCTCTTGGGGGTTGACCCCACACCATCGCCACGCGTGCCCCCCTCCCTTGCTTGGCCAAAGCCTGGCACATCACAGACCTCTCGTGAACGCTTGTTTCACGGACAAACAATTGCTGAGGACACACTCTGATCTGTTTTTGTCCCCAGAGTCTTTCCCAAAGCTCCCCACTGCCCAGAAATCAAGTCCAACCCTGTGGCCCAGTAGTGAAGGAGGGTCTATGCCCTAACCCGACTCGGACTTCACTCCTTTCTCCCTTCTCTGTGCTCACTCAGTGGCTCACCACACCAGAACCTGCGAACTGAACACATCCTAGATGTTCCTAGACCCTCCCCCACTGTGACACCTGTTGCCTTCTGCCAAATGCAAGTGACCTACCTGCCCCTGTTTCAAGGCCTGGCTCAAATGCCACCTCCTCCTTGAAGCCTCCCACCACCCTAAGACTTCATCCGCTCCAGGGCAGGTACACTCTCTTCTCAATCTACCCTTTATCCCAGGGGGTTGAATGCTGCCTGTGTCCCTTACGAGACATCTAGCTACTCAAGGGTAAGGAGATACTGGGGGGTCTTTGCCATCTTTTCCTGTTCCCCACCCTCTAGGCATCCTAAGGAGGTCCTCCATCCACTCGTTGAAACAAACTGAAAGGGGAATCAACAGTGGGAGACTAGGCTAGGAAGGGGCAGGTGTCATGTCAGGAGACCCCCCCCACACACAGCAGCAACCACCCACGGGGGGTTGAGGGGCAGCATAGGGCGTGTCCTGGGGACTGGGCTGACCTGGCTCTCTGCTCGGCGGGGCAGCCCCTCTCGTCCAGATCCGCACAGCTGCAGGAGAGACAGTCCCATCAGCCGGGCTGAACACCACCTCCGGGCTCACTCCAGCCTCACAACCATCCTGGGATGGCAGTGGCTGGGCTATTAACCCATCTGACAAAAGCAGAAACTAGACTCAAGGTCACCAGTGTGGGTCACCCCACGAGGGGATTTCTTCTCCGGCCTTGAACTCGAATTTCCTGCTCCCCTCCACCTCCCTGGAATTGGGAGGGTAGGAATTGAGGGGCACCCAAAGGAGCATCAAGTCCAAAAGTAAGGCCACTTCTGCAAAAGAATGCCAGGGGAGTAAACTGGCCCAACTTCTGCAGGGGACGGTTTGGCGACACCTAGGAAATCCTGTTTGTGACCCAGTGGTTCCACTTCTTGGGATAGACCCTAAACATGCCAACACGTGTACACCAGGGGACACGTACAAGATGCTCACCGGTACACGGAGCTCAAGTGTAATAAACTACAATAGAAAGAAAAAGAAAAGAGCGAGCAAGAAAAAGAAAAAAAAAAAAGAAGAAAAAAAAAAAAAACAGTATCCCCCCTAAACACGAACATAGTTAAATACTACTACATCTGTGCTGCAGATGTAGTAGTTAAAAAAGAAAAAAATGGGGGGTAGATCTTGGGAAGGACCCCAAGACACATAAACTGGGGGGCGGAAGAGAAGCAAAGGACAGAACAGTGTACAGAGCATGACCCGATTTGCATTAACAGATGCGTGCACACAAACCTGACCGTGTAGCAGAGGAACTACACGAAACTGCGGTTTCTTAACCATTTCTGACCTACGAAAACAGCACTCTTACAGGACTCAACCTACTATAAATGTAATATATGTTTACGTGAATGTGTAGGGAAAAGCCTGGAAGGATGACAAACCGGAGTGAATCTGATGGTTCTTCCCAGGGGCGTGGAACAAAAAGGCACGTCTGCTTTGCAGTATTTATACTTTTATAAATACTTTATACTTTTATGTTGCTGGACATGTTCAACATAAGGATGCATTCATGGGTCTCATGTGTAACTGAAGAACTAAATGAAAAAAAAAATAGAATAGGGTAGATTATTTCCATGTTAGGACATGGAAAAACATTGCATGATTCTGTTAAGTGAAAAAAAAAAAAAAGCAGGGGCGCCTCAGTGGCTCAGTCAGTTAAGCATCTGCCTTTGGGTCACATCATGATCCCAGGGTCCTGGGATCGAGCCCCGCATCAGGCTCCCTGCTCAGCATAAAGCCTGCTTCTCTCTCTCTCCCTCTGTCCTTCCTGCGTGTGCTCTCTCTTTCAAAAATAAAATAAATACAAGAAATAAAAAATAAATAAAAGAAATAAAAATCTTTAAAAAAAAAGAAAAGAAAGCAATTTGCAAACAATATGTATGGTCTATAATCCCATTTTAGTAAAAAAAGTATGTTAGAATGTGCACAGATAAAAACAATAAGAGAATAATAATGTATATTTAAGTTTATCTATTATAATAACATATGTTAGAACGTGCATAGATAAAAACAACTAAGAGTAATTATATATATTCAAACTCATTTTACATGTTATAATAATAGTTATATGTTAGCATGTGCACAGGTAAAAACTGGAGATAAAATACTACAAATTATTAACAGTGGGGATACAACTGCCAAAAACATTCATTTATATTTCATGCTTTCATTGGGGCGCCTGGGTGGCTCTGTGGGTTAAAGCCTCTGCTTCCGGCTCAGGTCATGATCCCAGGGTCCTGGGATTGAGCCCCACATCGGGCTCTCTGCTCTGTGGAGAGCCTGCTTCCTCCCCTCTCTCCCTGCCTGCCTCTCTTGCCTACTTGTAATCTCTGTCTGTCAAATAAATAAATACAATCTTAAAAAAAAAAAAGTTTTTAACAGGGGTGCCTGGGTGGCTCAGTCGGTTAAATGGCTGCCTTCGGCTCAGGTCACAATCGCAGGGTCCTGGGATCGAGCTCTGTATCACATTCCTAGATCAGCAGGGAGTCTCCTCCCTCTGCCTCTCCCACCTCACACTCTCCTCTCTCTCCGCCTCTCTCTCTCTCTCTCAAATGAATAAATAAAATCTTAAAACAAAAATTTTTTTTACAAGTGTTACTTTGGGGATTAGAAAAGAACAAACAAACTAAGAGTCTCAGGATAAGCAAAGACAGAGTTATCCCCCTTTTACAATAAGAGCCCCAGAAAGGCTCCTGGGGCTCTTCCTGCAGAAAGGGCCTCAGACTCACGAGTGGGTGCAGTTGATGGGGCACGGCTGGCATGTGCCCTCCTCATCGGCGAACTTCCAAATGGGCATGAAGGAGAGGTCGGGTTTCACGCCACTGGGGCAGCGAGCCACGCAGAAGGGAGTGTCCTTGTAGTGGGCACAGGCCACACACTGGTCAGCCTCCTGGGAGGGGAGGAAGGATTTGTAGGGGGCTGGCACCAACACCTCCCAGGGCAGCAGGACCTGGCCCATGTGTTCCCTTCACGCTTCCCACTCAACAGCACGTGCCCTGCCGCTCCTGGGACAGCCCAGACCTGCAGCTGCAGACCCGCTGGGTCTCCCGCCCCAGGTCTGGGGCTTCAGCCCCACAGGAGAGCCTATTACTAAGATAAAACAGCAAGTAACAAACAGTAACTAATATGTAGCAAATCCTTCTGGTGCCTGAGCACCGCACCAAGCCCTATTTTAAATTCATGCTTACTACTCTCCAGGGAGGTAGATCCTCAAGTGATACTCATTTTACAAATGAAAAAAACCAAGGCTGGAAGCAGGGCCTGGATTCGAATCCAAGTAGTCTCATGCCTAAGCACATAGGTCTGACCGCCATGGCACAGCCACAGCCAAGCACATGGGCTTCCCTGAGCCCCCTAGGTGGTCCGAAGGGTCACGGGGTCTGCCACACAACTCCTGCAGTCCCCAGCGTCCCCAGCGCCCTCCACCCTCCCACTTTTCCACCCTCCCCCCAGCCAGGTCTGAACTCCGAGCCCTCTCCTGGGACAGTTGAGCGGACTTGGCCTTGTTTCCCTCCTGTCCTCGCTTCCCTCCTCCCCAGCTCAAGCCCATCGGCAACTCACCGACCCAAAGCAGGTCACTGAGCCGTTCTGGGGCCGACACTCGGAGTGGCACGGGAGACAGTACCTGTCCTTCACATACTCCCGGGGTAGCCTGACAGAGGGGGTGGCTGATGAGGGGGGTGTCTGGATGGAGCCCCTGTGCCCTCTCCCTGGCCGCCCCCCTGCCCCGCCCCGCATACCCCTGCAGTACTCGGCATTCCTCCACGCACTCCTGGCCCCGAAGGAATTGGCTGCAGTTGACACACTGGGTGGGCCCGGGACCCCAGCAGTGCCCATGGGCGCACAGCGGGTAGCAGGCCAGGCCCTCGCCCACTGCAGTGAGGAGGAAGGGGTCAGAGGGGACGCTCAAGGGAGATTCCAGGTCCAAGTGACCCAGGGGAGGAGGCTGAGGTGTCCCCACCCACCCCGGAGTGGGGGGGACAGGTGCTGGGCAATGCAGGGGGCGGTGGGGGAACACAAAGACTGGAGGTTCCAGGACCAGAGAGAAAAGGCAGGGACACCAAGGCAGTGTGGCAGGACCCGGCCAGAAGCCATGCCCAGAGGTCAAGCCAGCCAGAGCCGGTCAGGAATGCTGCGGCAGGGACAGGCAATCTGCACCAGCCCAAGATTGCTGCTGCTAGGCTCCCCCCACCCGCCAGGGCACCCCTGGGTGCTGGCAGACGGGGAGCTCGCGGTGCCAGGCTCCCTGTCTTACCACACTCAGCCTCTGGCCGGTTGGCACTGTGGAGCAGGGCCTGGTGCGGGTTCCGGAAGAGCTGGTCCCAGGGCACCGTGTGTATGAAGCACAGGTGGGCGTTGCGGTGGATGAGGGCCAGCCCGCTGCCCAGTTCCCGCAGCGAGCGCAGCCCCAGCGAGCTGATGCCCAGCCCTCGCAGGGTCAGCGAGTAGGCGCCGCTGTGGGAGGACGGTTTGGCTGTACCACTGACCCTTCCTCGTCGGCAAGGGCTGCCCTCACCTCCCTCCCATCCCCAGCACACTCGGCAAACTCCCGTGGAAGCTTTACTGCTGGAGTCCCCCGGGGAATGGGAGTGCCCACCACACCACAGCCTCTCCTCAGGGCCCTGCTTCCCCGGTGCTCACTCATGTAGAACGCGTCCCCGGATGACTCGCAGGTTCTGGAAGACACTGAGGTCAGACAGGCTGACTGGCCACGCTGAGATGTATAGGTAACCTGCAGGCACAGGGGGAGGCTAGGGGTGTGGGGACAGGAGGAGGACCCCCAACCCCATCCGAGCAGCATGCCGAGAGGCAAAGCCCACCTGTGATCTCCTCCAGAGCCTCAAACACTCTGAGCTGCTCAGGCTGGAGGGGGGCAGTGTTGGAGGCTGGGTCTCTAGAAGGAAGATTAGGAGAGGAGTCAGCACGGCCAGGAAGCGGGTGGGCATGACCCCCCCCCCCCAGCTGGCCCAGCCCCCCTCCGCTATTCCCCTCCATTAATGACTTCACTTAAACCCTTTGCCCATCAAGCCCGGCTGTTTTCATCCCGAGTTTCAAAGCCCAGGCCCTAGTTTGGCAGGGTCTGTCAAAACAGTATTTATATGCTTTGATCTAGAAATCCTACTTCTAGGAATGTGGCCTAGACAGACATTGGCTCCTGTTCCAGAGACACATACAGCACAGAACTGTTTGTAAGAGCCAAAACTGAAAACGACCTAAATGCCCATCAGGAAATAGGGGAGCTGTTAAAATAAACCCCATCCACCCTGACTAGAGACGAAAACTAACATTTAAGAGCACTTTAAAAAAAAAGGCACTTAGTATCTGCCAAGTACTGTTCTAATGGCACATGAATATTACTAACTCATTCACACGTTATAAACACCTTGTGAGGGTGGGGCTATCCTTGCCCCCATTTTACAGATAAGAACATGAAGGTACAGCAGACGGCTCATATGACCAGACTATGGGAGAGCCAGGTTCCAAACCCAGGCCACCTGGCTCCTCAGCCCAGGCTCTCGCCTGCGCCTGCTCCCCAGGTGTCGAAAGCACGAAGCAGCTGGACGCGAAGGGCCACAGCCAACTCTCCAGGGCAAGATGCAGACAAAGCTCACAGTGAGCTCCCACTTTAAGTCAACCTCCTCAACAAAATTACTATAGCTATGTTCCTCTGCGTGTGTCCACAGATGGAGAGTTGGTCTAGGAGAACCCACGCAAGCTGTCAGAAGTGGTCTCCTCTGCAATGGGGAACAGAGCTGCAGGAAAGGTTAAAGGGATTTTTTTCTCTTTTTTTTTAACACATATTCTTAAGGAGGTCTCATTCACATGCAATAAAATGCACGATTTTAATGTACGCTTGGAGAAGTTCCGCAAGTGCATTTACTCATGTATCCACGACCCCAACTGATACACGGAACCCTGCCATCACCCCAGAAATTTCTCTCGTGTCCCCTTTCCAGGCACCCCCTTCAAACCCGGGGACGACCACTGTTCTGATTTCTATCACCACAGGGCGGTTCTGCATATTCTAGAGCCTCACATGCAGGGATTGTGCCATGGGGCCTCTCTCTTGCCTGGCTTATTTCGCAGGACATAAGGGTCCTGAGGTCCATCCATGCTGTCATATCTATCAGTGTGTAGTTTGTCTCTTTTTGTTGCTGAGAATTCCAGTGTTTAGATATACCACCATCTACCGACTTCTTCACCTGAGAGCCATTTGCATTATTCCCAGCTGGGGGCCTATATGACTAAAGCCACTACGAACTCAAGGAGAATTTTACTTTGAATGGCGGGACCGCCAAGCAATTGCATGTTCGAGGAGAACACGTCACTGATGAGAACAAGCCCTGCCCACCCCCACTGCTGCTGCCCAGTCCCTGCACCCTCTGGCCTCCCACCTCTGTCTCCCAGCATCCCCCAGAGAGGCTGCCACTTCTGGGCTCTCAGGAGTTGGTGACCGTCCTCAGACCACTGCGCCCGCCCTGCATTCCACAGATCCTTACCCCTCAAAGCTCTCTGGCAGAAACGCCAGGCTCCCAAAGATCTTCTTGCAGCCAGCAAACTCTTGGATGTTGGCGCTGGTGACCGCCCTCACCTCCCGCAGGTGCTCCATGCCCAGGCCGTAGCACACTGTGGGGCGGGGCAGGGGTGAGGGGGAGGCCATCCCGGCCCCTACACGGAGCAGCAGGGCCTCCACCTGCGGGGCCCCATCCACAGTCTGCCCCCTCCCCCCGCCCGGGGCCACATACACTGACAGGAGATACGGGGGAACGTGTGAGGCTGATCCAGGGAGGGCCAGGACACAGGCAGTGGAAGGAAAGGACTGGGTCCCAGGAGGGTCTGAAGAGGGTCGGGAAGGCGGGCGACACCGAGCTGGGTGTGCAGAGGGACAGGAAGCGCAGCCTGGCTCAGGGTATGGCCAGCAGTCACCTCGGGCACAGGGCTTGCTGCATTTCTCACACCGCTGCGTTCCATCCTCAGCCGTTACCTCTTGGTTGTTCAGGGGACAGACCAGGGTGCAGGATCCCACATCCGTAGATAAGTAGTTGTCTGAGGAGAGGGAGACCATGGGTCCGGGTGCCCTGGCCTTTCACGCCCCACCATGAGCAATGTCCCCGTGCCCACAAAGTAAACAGGATCGACCAATACTGAAATGCCCTTACTATGTGTCTGTGCACTTGACCTTCATTCCCGCCTCACAGCAACCCTATGTGATGGGCAGTTAGACTCCCCTTTTGCTAAGAGGGAACCAAAGCAGTTTTATGTAAATTACTCAAGGTTTTCGTGCTATTAAGTGGAGAAGCCAGGACTTGAGCACAGTCTGGCTCTGCATTCACGCTGACCTACCACGCAGGGTGTGTGTGTGTGTGTGTGTGTGTGTGTGTGTGTGTAGACAACCAGGATCCGAGAGCCCACTCCTGTCGCCCATGATGGGAAGAAAGAGGGCCCTACGTCCAAGGTCAGTCCCCAAATGCACATCAATAAATAGGGAAGCTGTTAAAAGAAACTCTGACCAATCTAGACTACTGAATAAAAATCAGCATTTAGGAGTGCTTAATATGTGCTAGGCCCTGTTGAAAGAGCTTTACAAATATTAACTCATTCAGGGGCGCCAGGGCGGCTCGGTCGGTTAAGCGTCCAACTCTTCATTTCTGCTCAGGTTATGATCTCCAGGTCCTGAGATCAGCCCTCATTAGGCTCTGCCCTCAATAGGGAGTCGGCTTGAGATTCTCTCCCTCTGTCCCTCCCCTTGAGTGCTCTCTCTCGCTCTCTAAAAATAAATAAATAAATCTTTAAAAAAATATAAGAACTGAGCGCCTGGGTGGCTCAGTGGGTTGGGCCTCTGCCTTTGGCTCTGGCCGTGATCTCACTGTCGTGGATCGGGTCCCATATCAGGCTCTCTGCTCAGCAGGGAGCCTGCTTCCCCCTCCCCCTCTTCCTGCCTCTCTGTCTACTTGTGATCTCTCTCGCTCTGTCAAATAAATAAATAAAAATAAAATCTTTTTAAAAAAATAATAAAAATATAAGAACTCATTCAAATGTTATAACCACCTTATGAGGGTGGGGCTATCGTTCCCATTTCACAGATGAGAACGCGAAGGTACAGCGGGCAGGTCACATGACTAGAATATGGGAGAGCCAGGTTTCAAACCCAGGCCACCCGGCTCCTCAGCCTGGGCTCTTGGCTGCTACTCTTGGTTGCACCTGAGCTCCCATTTACATAAACCAGCCCCCCTCCCAGCAAAATTATGAAAATGACATTTCTCCCTGGCACTCACAGGGACAGGCGGTCACACAGCTGGCTCCAAAGGTGTACCGGCCCTCAGGGTTGGGCATGGATTCGAAGGTGTCTGTGTTGTAGGTGACCAGGGCTGGACAGTGCAACTCACAGATGCCACTGTGGTTGAAGTGAAGGCAGGCCTGGGAGGGGGGGTGCGGCGGGACAAGAGGGACAGGCAGCTGGCGGTCACTGGGCTGCTCTTCCCTGGTGTGCAAGGGGCAACAGGGCCATAGCCGGTGGGGCGCCCCTTGCCTTGCGCCCACCCTGGGGCCCCATGGGCACATACCAGGCAGTCTGAGTGCTTGGGGCCCGTGCAGCCAGCCGCGCACTGCTCATGGCAGCAGTCCGTGGGTTTTGGGCCCTTGCAGCGGGCACAGCCGCCAGCACAGACAGTTCGCGTCACTGTCAGACAAGGGGCAGGATGAGGCCTGGGCAGTCCCCCACCCCGGCACCAAACCCTCCCCGGCATCACGACCTCCCACTCCAGGGAAGACACCGAGGCCTGGTAACCCCCGCCCCACCCCATGTCCCCTTTACTCCACTCAGCCCCCTGCCCCCCAGATTCTGGGCCTAAGACTCACAGCTCTGACAGTCCCCGGAACTTGCTCCCCAGCAGTGGGGGTCTTTACAAGCTGGAGAACAGGGCTGGCCTAGGGAGAGACAGAGAGACAGAGATCAGAAGGTAAAATGCACAACAAGGGAAAGACGGCAGGAACCAAGGACCCGAGGCGCAGGACCCTAAAAGCAGAGGGAGGCAGGACAGAGGGCCACAGAGATGAAGAGATGCGGAGAGACAGCAGGAGGGGAATGGGGCAGAAAGAGGAAATGGGCAGTGTTGGTGCAGGGCTCGGATGGTGGGGTGTAAGCTAGGAGTCTGGGGTCTCTGGGCTGCCCAAGAAAGAGAGGAAGTGGCAGGCAGGGAGGGAGGAACATGGCTTACAGGCCCGAGAGCGGTTGGTGTCTATCAGTGTGAGGGCCAGCTGGTTGTTCTTGTGGAAGATGTCCTTCCACAGGATCGTGTCCTGGTGGCAGAGCTGTGGGTTCCTCTGAATCAAGACCCCGCCCTTCAGGATCTCTGCAGGGTGAGCAAGAATCAGCACCTTCCTTTCCTACCAGCCACCTTCTGCCTTCCCTTGGGGTCCTCCTGATTTCTTTAGAGGGGAGCAGGCCCTCTTAAACCCACCCCACAGAGAAGACACCAGTATCTTCTAGCTCTACCAGCCCCCTCACCCCTGCGTCGCATACACATGAACAACCTGAGATCCAGGGAGGGGTGGGCTGTCCATGACCTGGTCCAGATGTCTATGACACTCTCTCCTATCCTCCCACCTCTACACCCTGGGCACACTGCTTCATAGTTAAAAGAGACTCTGGAGTCTGAAAACCAGCCTCACCACTAACTAGCTATGTAACCTTAAGCAAGTCACTCATCCTCTGTAAACCTTTTAGTTTTCTCATCTGTAAAAAGAGCCTAATATTGGTGCTTCCTTATAAGATGATAGCACCAAGATGGGATCCTGCATGCAAAATAACCAGCCACAGAGTCTGGGATACTGTCAGCTCCGAGGCTGCCACATACAGTTACACAGGTTGCTCACTGCACATGAGTACTTGGCCAAGAAGTGGAGAAACCCCAGCCTGTATCCTCATTACCAAAGTATTCAGGCTCATACAAGCCATGACTTCCCGGGAAGAAGGGAAACCTTTCCCTAATGTTCACCAAGGCACCTTCCTTAGCTCTACCTGCATCCATCCTGAAGGGATTCGAGTTCTAATTCACCCACAGCCTCCCACAGCTGGCAGCGGTGGCCCCTGCCAGCTCCCAACAGTGAGGAGAAGGTGTTGGTGACAGTGATGACCACCTGTGAGGCTTCGAAGCTGCAGCTCCCGCAGTCCTCCTGGGGCAGCCCCTGCAGCAGATGTGCCCCCCTCGGGTGGCTCTCCATTGTCCAGCACGGCCAGGGCATAGTGGTCCTCAAAGAGCTGGGTGCCCCGCACGATTCGGAGCCTCTGTAGTGGGACCTGTCTCACTTGGCTGTGAGCGATGAGCACGTAGCCCTGCACCTCCTGGATATCCTGGGAGGGAAGAGGGTCGCGAGGCTGAGGCAGCAGTCCCCCAAGACCTCCTCAGGGCTAGCAAGGGCTTGGGATCTGGGGCCAAGCCCCCCTCCACTGAGAAGTCCAGCTCTCTCAGGCATAAAGACCAAGACCCCTCTCCACCTCCCCAAGTCAGATTCTCGTAGGGTCAAGATGATGGGTGGGGCACTTCTGAACTGAGAGCAAGCATCCCACCCGCTCTGCATCTCAGCGTCTTCGGCCATGAAAGGAAAAGACCTGCTGCGTGAGAGCATGTCTGTGAATTGACCCCGCATCATGCACATGGCCCCACTCCAGGTCACAATGGCCACAACCCAGCAGGCTGGTTCCCGCTCTCTCCCCTGTTCGTGACGCTTTCACACACATTTCCCATTTGATGGTTTCCTAGAGGGGAGTCTATGCCTCTTACTGCTTCTAAAGCCAAGGGCCAAGACCACACTCGCATAGCTTGTCAGTGGCAGAACAGGGACCTAGAACCCACGTCTCCCAGCTGCCCGCTCGCCACTCCAGGCAGGGCAGGGACAGTGGCTGGGGCAGGGGGACAGGGGGACAGGGGGAAGGGATCATGCTGGCAAGAGAGCAAAAAAATTTAGCACAGAAGCAAGTCCATTCCACCCTGAGATGTCCGTGGCCCACCACGTCACAGAGAGGGAGTCAACTAGTCTTGCAGCAGAAGAGACAGGGGGGCAGACAACAGAAAGGACTTCCCAGTTGAGGAACTGCAACAAGAGCAGAAACAGACGGCACCCTCTTCTCCAGCCACTTATTGGCACAGGGCTCCGCTCAGCTGGAGGCAGGGCCTGGCTGGGTCACCCAGGGGCCTCACCTGCAGGAAGGACAGGCTGGCATTGGCAGGCAGGTAGGTGAGCTCCAGGTTACCCTGCACCACTTGACAGGCCTGGTAGAGGTGGTGGAGCATATCCAGGTGGGTCTCGGGACTGGCTGGGAGCCGCAGCTTCATGTCTGTGCCGGTGCACACTGGCGGGAGGGAGGGCATGGGTCAGAGGGCGCTGCCCAGGGGCTTCTGCAGCCTGGCTCCTCCTCTACACGCCCCCCCTCCGTGAGTCATGCCATCTCCGACAGTGAGAAAGCACAAGCGAAGGACCCCTCTTTCCCATGTCCCTTGCACCTGCAGGAGGCACAAAAGCAAAAGGTTTGCAAGTTTGGGAAGAGGAGGGAAATCCAAGGAGAAGCCCCTTCTAATATGGCCCATCCAGAGGGGGCCCACTGTGCCAGGCCTGGGGGAGCCTGCCTGCCTGATCCAGGGTATTGGCTGGCAAAGAAAGCCTCCCTTTGTCCCAAAGGCCCGACCCATGGCCAATGGGTAAAAATCCCCCAAGAGAGGCCATGATGAATCATGCATCTTCTGGGTACCCCCTGCCCCTCTCCCAAGCAAACAAACTCAGGGCACTCTCTGCACCCCATTCCAATACCACCCACATGCCAACCTCTTGGCAAGGGATATCCACCCCCACAATGCCACCCAGGAAGTCGGGCAGAGTCACAGCTAGGGCATGGGGACCCCTAGGGGCCTGGTCACTGCAGGGACCTCTGGAATTCCCCCAGGCAAAAAAAAGGAGCATCAGACCCCCAACAATGGGCATCCGGACCTAGGCCACAGACCTTGGGCCTGGACGATGCCTCCTCTGACGGCTCCCGTGCTGGCACTTCACCCTTGCCACCTCCTTAGGGCAAGGCTCCAGAACCAGCTGGCAGAGTCTGTGCCACGAAATGCCTGCCGCAAGGGCACTACGTCAGCCTTGCGTACCTGCCCGATGCTAGCCACCAGCCAAGGGGCATCGAGCCGAAGTGCCTCCCCAGCCTCCCTGGGCCCCCCAAAGGGTGTCCCTGAGCCCGGAAGGGCCTACAAAGCCCAGAGATCTAGAAGGAAAACATCCCTGGTGAGGGGCTACTGTGGACAACCGCTGGCTCCGTGCCTGCCAGCAGGGGGGGAGAGTAAAGTGCCCAGTTGAACTCGTTTTTCTGCTCTGGTGAGAAGATGAATCACCTAGCTCGTCTTGCCCAGGAGGGTGTGTCAGGGTTGGGGGGAGGTGGGTGGAGGGCACCCCCAGAGACATAGCCCACAGGTGCCTGAGCCACCTCAATTCCTGTAGGCTGCCACCCCACCTCCCCCAGCCTACAGGGGACAGTGGTGGCAGACTCCAAGGTCTGACAGCAGGGCTCCTGCTCTCCCAGCAACGTGGAGCCTGAAGTCCAGTCCTGGGGACCTGGGGATAACAAAAGATCCCTCTGCCTCCCAAAAGCTGGGAAAAGGCTGGTGGGGCAAGCCCCTGGGGTTCCCACCTGGGCCGGTGGGCCATGAGCCAACAGTCTACCAGTAAAAGCCAGAGTGGTCTCTTCCCCCGCCCCTGAGACTGAGAGGGAAGGAAGCAAAGGAGGAGGAAGGGGAGAGCCCAGAAATAGAACTCAAGGGTCCCTCCCTCCAGACTCCCAAGAGAAACAGGAGCTGGGGATGGCAGAACAGGCCCAAAATAACGCCCGCTGCGAGGACCTCCCGAGGTCTCAGGAGCCTCAGCTGCTCTGTAGGCACAGCTGTCTTTAGGCCCAGACCCCAAAACTCTAGCCCAAGCCCGGGACAGGGACAAACAGAGCTGGGGCAGAGGCTGTCTCCACCCCCTGAGGCCCTCTGCCACCTCTAAGGGACACCAGCTGTGGCAACCAGGCAATAGGAAAACATCAACAATGGGAACACCCAGGGCAGGGACATTAACTGAGCACCTACTGTATGTAGGCAGGCCCTCTGGGCGGAGTTTCATAACGTCTGGACGCTTGGACTGAAAACTCTATCTCCCAAAGAAAGCTGAGGCCAACAGGGCTAACTCTCCTGAGATCATAAAGCTTGTAAACAATAAATCATAAAGCTTGTAAGCAGGCAGAACTTGAGTCTGACTTTAGATCTTACATTCTTCACTGGACACGGACAAATCCCCCCGCCCCCCAACGCCTGGTGCAAAAGGAAAGACACACCAGTTCAGTTGATGCCACTGATAAACATTCTAGGTTCGGCAGGGAAGGGGGGCTGGACTGAGTTGAGGACCAAAGAGTGGTAGCCCCGCCCCGCTAGTGAGTTTGTTTGTGGCTGATTTGAGTCTAAGATTCTTTAAGTGTTTGCAACAGGTGGTAAAATTGGTACGGAGACCTACTCTCCCAGGGAGCTGGAGGCTTGCGGGTAAATTCCCCCACCAAGCTGATATGAAGCCAAGAAGTGCCTCTTGTCACCTCCCCTACCTCTCTGACTCCTTCCCCTTCACCAAGAAGCTCAGCCCCTCCCACACACTCCCCTTCTCCTCACCAATCTCCTCCTCTCCAGTCCTCACTAGTCCCCATATCCACCCAGCCTCCACTGACTTTCCGGAGGAGGGGGTGGGAAGTCCTGTTCTACAGAGGGACTCTGTCTCCAGGACACCTGACCTGGACCTGACACCAATCTCCAGCTCTCTGGTGCAGCACAATGAGGCAGGACCAGCCCAACACCAGGTAAGGGTTTGTTGGATGGACGACAGATGGATGGATGGGTGGAAGCAAAGAAGGAAGGAATCCAATCAAGAACTTCCAAACCAGGGGTGCCTGGGTGGCTCAGTGGGTTAAAGCCTCTGCCTTCGGCTGAGTCGTGATCCCAGGGTCCCGATGCGCAGGGCATCGGGCTCTCTGCTCAGCGGGGAGCCTGCCTCCTCCTCTCTCTCTCTCTGCCTGCCGCTGCCTACTTGTGATCTCTGTCTGTCAAATACATAAAATAAAATCTTTAAAAAAAAAAAAAGAACTTCTAAACCAAAAGGATCAGTTGAAGCAGTGGTGTCCATCCCTCTCAACGGCTCAAAGGCCATTCAGGGTCCTTCATATACCCTCCGGCTGGACCTCAGTGTCAAGGTTCGGTCCACACTGTGGGGATGTTCTCAAGAGGGTTCCTTCCTTGGGGCGCTTGCGTGGATCAGTGGATTAAGCCTCTGCCTTCGGCTCAGGTCATGATCCCAGAGTCCTGGGATCAAGCCCCACATCGGGCTCTCTGCTCAGCAGGGAGCCTGCTTCCTCCTCTCTCTCTCTCTCTGCCTCTCTGCCTACTTGTGATCTCTGCCTGTCAAATAAATAAAATCTTAAAAAAAAAAAAAAGGAGAGTTCTTTCCTCCCCACCACACTTCAGCCCCAGATGCTTCTCTTGCTCACTAGCAAGAGATCTTCCTTTGGTTTCCATGACACTACCTGCACCCCCAAAGCTCACCTCCCCCAGACCTAAAGTATAAGAGCCCATTCGACAGATGCCCAGAACTCACCCACCACACACACCTGGTGTATCAAGGCCAATATCAGACGAGGGCCTGGGCTCAGGGTCATTAAACCAGAACCCTAGCTGGGCTGCTGATGTGTGACCTTAAGCAAGTCCCTGGACCTCTGGGGCAGAGTCCACATCAGGTTCATCTCTAGGCCCAGCAGTGCCTGTGACTTTGCAAGCACTCTCAATGAGTATTTATCGACCTGAACTTGGCTGTAAGGATGGGATAACAACTCTTACTCTCTGCAGAGAAGTTAAATGATAAAGTGAATCAAAAAGCAGTCTGTAAACACAACAAGGCTTTGTAAACAGAACTGAGACAACACAAACATTGGCTATGTAATTCTCCCACTCCTGGATAGCACACACCCCTCGTGCCCAGGAGTGGGGAAGAAAGGTGGCCCCAGCAAGAGATGGAGGTCTTTCCACTGGCAGAGACAGTGTGTGTGTGGGATCTCTTTCCAGATCATTTCAGCACCCAGGGCTACGCAAAACTACCTGGGCCCCCCACTCGCTCCTCCTCATGCTTCCACTCCAACTGTCCCACAGACCTGCAGGCCTCCCTGGCTTCTGCCCTGTTCCTGCTCCCAGTCCCTTGCCATGCCTGGGGGGCGCGAGAGAAAGGCAGGCATGGGCAGGACAGGGAGGGAGGGGACCTCTGTGGGGCCCAGCTAACTCCCCTTTCTATAGCCTAGATAAAGGAGGTCATTGGCCTGAATTAGAGTAGCACCTCTACCCCGAGCTGGCTACCCGGTGGCCCCTGAGGCTTTACTCACCCCATTCCTGTGGAATAGGATAAAACTTCACCCAACTCTTAATGCTTCCTTGTTAGACATTATTATTGGGTTTAGACATGTTTGGGTCTCTTGGAAGCCGTGGATAAGTCACTTCACTTTTTTGAACCATGTGTACCCACTTCATGGGATTGTTGCAGAGATTAAATGAATGCATCCGTGGAAAAGAACCTGGCACATAGGAAGCACACTGCACTTTTTTTTTTTTTAATTTAAGGCAAGAGAAGTTCATATAGCAGAAGTATGGGTAATTTCAAACCAAAAGAAAATAAAAGGTGCAGGTACCTTTGTATTTGATTGCCCTGTATTTTCCCTTTTTCCATTTCATTCTAGCATTTCATTGTTTTTTTTTTCTCCTTGAATATTAAAATGTAGTTACTTTCCCCAAGTATAGTAAAAAGGAAGTTGTTGGAAGAATCGTTTGGGAATTAAAAACACGAGCTCTGCAAGATAAGAAGTTTGTGTTTACTACACTTGACAAAACTCTGACCTCTAAGAATGGATCCTAGGGGCACCTGGATGGCTCCGTCGGTCAGGTGCCTGACTCTTGATTTCAGCTCAGGTCATGATCTCAAGGTTGTTAGACTGAGCCCCCACATGGGGCTTGGCGCTCAGCGGGGCATCTGCTTGAGAGTGTCTCTCTCTCTCTCTCTCCCTCTCCCCCACTTTCTCAGAAAAAAATAAATAAATCTTTAGGAATGGATCCTGGTAAAATCCTGACCCTCTGGTCCTCTCCATCTCCTTTCCTTCAAATTCTTGCCCTAGCCCTCAGCCCTGCCATACAACAGGGACGCTGGAGGCAGCTGGGCACAGCGCTGTTGCTTCCACCATTTTCTGCCTGACACGCCCAACATCTGTCTTTGCACCCAGCAGTGCAGATGGAGGGGTGAGATCGACCTGAGGAGGCCCCAGTTGTCCGTGGGAGAACCGAGCCCTCAGATCGGCAGCAACCCAGGCCACCCCCATGTGCTCAACGCACAGGCCCAGGGGAGGGAGGCAGCAGCTCCGTCTGACCATGCAGCCCAGCCTCACCCATCCCAGCAGAAGGTCAGGACCGAAGACAGCCGCCTGGGAAACAAGAAGGACGGGCTCCCAGGAAAGCGGAGTCTCCTTCCTGAGAGAGAAGGTGTGGGGCCACCTCCCCTTGTTTACAGCAGATCTGGCCCCGCACCTTGAGGGAGTTCCTCGTGAGGGCAGAGTTCAGCTAAGTCCCCAAGCCAGCAGAGAGACTACTGTTTGGCAACACAAAAGCCCAGACACACAAACACACAGGCCACACTACTGGGGAACACCCTGGGACAAAACCCCTCAGATAACACAGCAGTGCTCAGACTGAGGCGCCCTGGGGCAACACACAGACAGGATGACACCCACCCCTTCTCCAGACTCCCTGACCAATGGAGACCACCCACTACTCCCAGAACACTCTCATTTTGTCTTGCCTGCAACCCAGGGATGCAGGGAGCAGTCTCCACCATTGTTCAAGGTGGACTGATACAGGGACTTCCAATGCGTGCTTGCGGGTCACACCGTCTGGGATCCAGTCTTGGACCCACCACTTCCTTGATGCTACTTAACCTCTTTAAGCCTGGGTTTTCACCTGGGAATACCAGCAGGTCTCCTCTTGAAGGGTCGATCTGACGATTTAAAGGAGAGAATGCACGCCCACCGCCATGCACCATGCCTGGTAGTGTCTTCCCAGCCCACCTTAGCTTTACCTGTCAGTGCATCTAGACGGACAAAGTGGGGCAAAACCCACACAGCCACCCCCCCACACCGCCCTTCCCCACACGCAGCATGAAGGACGACCCAGCGCGGGGCTTACCCGCATCTGGCTGGATTTCTTCAACTTTCCTTCTCCACCCCACCCCCCACAACTGCTCAGGAATCCCTCGCTTGGAACTCTGGCACTCTTATGCCCCAGACCAGGAAACCCACCACCACCCCTCCGTGGTCCATGCTCTCCAAAAGTCACAAAGCGCACAGTCCCCGAACTGGCCCTAAAGAAACTCGCTCTAAACAAATGTCTCCCCCTCCCCCCACCTCAGACTCCAGCATGAGGCAACCCTGCAGTCGGACTGGCCACCCTCTCCGGCCCGGCTCTGGCCGGACAGGTTGTTTTCCCCACCACCACCACCCCCCTCCACACCCCGATCCTGCCTGAAGCAGGAACAACTAAACCCTACCCGCTGCGCGCAGGGGGCGAGGGGGAGCGGGGGGCGGGGGAGGGGGCAGGGGGAGGGGCAGCCGCAGGGACCCCCGAGGAATCCAGCCCAGTCCAGTCTGGAGGCGGAGGCTGCCAACTGGAAAGGCTTTGAGAAAGTTTGAAGGGGCTCCAGAAAGGGGAAACACACACACACACACACACACACACACACACACACACCCCATGCAGTACAACCCTTTGAGGGCAAACTTTTTAAACAATTTCAGAGAACTTTTCTGACAAGTTCCCAGAGCCTTCGCGGAGTCTGGAAAGCGCCAGTCTCTGGACCCGGGCAGCTAGAGCCCCTCGGGCGTCCTCGCCCCCTGCCCCACCTTCCCGGGGCCCCCCTCCCGGCCCCGGCCGGCGGCACGCCGCGCCGGGACAGTCCGAAACCGCCGATCCGTGAGCTCGCGTGGGCCCCCTCTGCCCCCCCCCTGACCGGAGACTTCGGCGGGGAGCCCCGGGCTGCAGGGTCGCGTCGCCGCTCCGCGCTCTCCCCTCACCAGACCCACCTTGGGTGCCCACGGCTCCGGAGGGCAGCAGGGCGAGCAGGAGCCCCCAGCGGCACCAGGCCGCCAGCTCCATGGTGCTCACTGCGGCTCCGGCCCCATGGCTCGGGCTGGACCGGGCAGCGAAGGGCCGGGCGGCTGCCTGGGGGCTCTGCTCGGCTCCCGGGGCTCGACTCAGGACACTCTCAGCTCCACAACTTCATTCTTGTACTTCCTCAAGGCAGCCCTCCTCCTCCACCTCCTCCGCCTCCCGTGATTGGGAGCGAGTGCGCTCCCGGCTCGCCCCCCCCACCCCCGCCACCGCATTCCAGCGAGTCCCTGGGAGTGGCAACTCCCAGCTTCACTTTCTCCCTCGGCGCGCAGGCCTGGGGTGCGCCCCTCCCGGCGCCCGGACGCCGGGGTCGCCTGCGCACTTCTCGCGCGTTCCCACGGACAACCCTAAAGCGGGGGACGGCGATCGCCCCCCTCCCACGACACACACACCCCGGGGGGAGTCCAGGGCAAATGCTTCAGCCTGCCATCCTTCACGTTCCTTGAAGTCGCAGGTTTCACGCAGACGTTCCCGGCAAGTTCCTACTCCCGGCATCCTACTCCATCCTGTGCCTATTAAAAATAATAATAATAAATTAAAAAAATATATATATATATATCCAATAATGGTTCTCCCACCACATCCTCAAATCAAATTGATAGTAAAGGGGGTGGGAGGGTTGTGTTTAACTCGTGGCCTCCGGGACTCCCTGGCATACCTTCTCCAATCTTTTGGGCATCTCTTCCAGGCTAAAAAGCAGTTTTAATATGGGGTCTACAAGTTTGGAGAAGAGTCAAATTGGAGGCGCAACCAACTTAATCTTTCGAAGAACATTCCTCTGTTGGTTTTAGGGGGACTCTGGGCACCCAATTCATGCAAAGTTCTTTTTCTGTCCTTTGCATTTTACTAGCGTGTCCAATTCTGCCTCCCCACTCTGCATTCCATCTGGAGCCCCAGATCCTGCTTTTAAGGCCCAGTGGGGGATAGGATGGGTTGACAGAAGGAAGGTGTGTTTCCGTTGGAAATTCCAACCAAAAATGCATAGGACATACTTAATTAACACATTAATCGTTGTTTAGCTGAAATTCAAATTTAACTGGGCATCCTTATTTTTTACTTCCTATGTCTGGCAATTCTAGTTGGAATGCCTCCGCCAAGAGCAGAGCATGCCTGTGCTGGTCAAGAGGGGATCAGAGGCATCTAGTGAGGACTGGAGAATGAAGGACACCAGCATTTCTTAAACTGTTTTCATATTCCTAGCAGCGTTCTAGGCAGGCATTTTCACGGTGGGGGTGGGGTCCGGGGTGGGGGTTGGAATAAGAACCACCTGGGTTCAAATCTCCAGATTGGCCACATATTAGCGGTATGACCTTAGGCAAGTGACCAAGTTTGCTCACTCATAAAACAGCATCTGGCATACTGTCCCAGGGATTAAAGGAGACAGTGTTCGTGAAGCACTCAAACAGCATGGAGCACAAGGTAATTGCTCACTAAAGTCGCAGGTTTACTTATACTGGGAAAGATGCAGGTTTTGCGGTGCCTGAAATTTGAAATTTGGGGGGCTCCCTTCAAGATAAGGAATACAAAGTTGTGAGCACAAAATTATATACATGTATACAAATGAGGGGCCTGGGGCTTGCCCTTCTTTAACACCATGGGAATAGTCTACCTCTGGCTTGAACTAGCAATGTGCAAACTGCAGGTTAGGTTCTCTTGGAAGGTCAGTCATCAAACCAATTTAGACGATCAATACAAGTCCTTTTTTTTTTTTTTATAAGAAATAGAATGGAATAGAAATGATTGTGCTCATCACATGTTAGTGTGGATAAGGTTGTGTATATCCTGGGTGATGATACACAACGGATTTATTCCTTGGATGGTAGTCACAAATGTTCGAGAAATACTGCTGGGGTGGGGGGACACCATGGCGGTCCTTCAGGATGGGCATCAACACGCCTATTTTCTCTGTCCTTAGAGTTGGAGTTAATTAGTGTGAGGATGGGGTTAAGGAAAAGATGCTCACACGAGTTAACCAATTTCCCCAGGAGTATCTGTCTCAGGGCTAATGAGGGAAAAGGGGAACAGCTAGCCCTAACCAGTCCATGACCCTCAGCCATCACAAACCCAAACCCAGGGACCTGGTCAAGGTGCCTCTCAGCCCTGAGGGAGAGGAGACACTGGACCTAGCTCCAAGAGTCACTTGCTGATCACGCTTGCACTCAGAGTGTCACTCTTCATAGGGTGGTGTTAGGGTTAGTGTTAGAGATGTCCCCTCTTCCCCCAGGTCCTACACTCCCCTGCTCTGGTGTTAGGAGAGTCTGTCCAGCCAGGAAAACAGCTGTGGAACGTCCTTTACTGGACCCATCCTCCAGGCCCCCAGCTGTCCTGGGAGCCACACTCCTCTCATCACGCTGAGTCCTGGGATGTCAAATGAAGCACATGGTATCTTTCCTCATTTTGCATAACAGGAGCCCTGAAATTCCAAGGGAACCAAGGGAAACTGAACCAGAAGACTTTAGCTTCACAGTTCTGCTCTAGGGTCCCCAATCGAGGGTACCATGAACCCACCCTCCCCCAACACCCCTCCCTCCCTCCCAGAGCGGAGCTTGAGAGGGGCTCTCCAAGGTATCCTGGTAACTACCAGTCCTTCCTCCACAGATCCTATGTCCTCCTGCCTAACCCCCACCCAGGCAACAAGCACACCCTCTCCGCATCCCAGATCCCAGGAACCGCGCCCCCCACCCCCACCACCGCGTACTGGAGACAATGCTCAGTCCCAGTGGGCTGCCCAGAGAAGGCGGGGCCAGCAGGAGCGGGGCGGCCAGAGTGGGGATGGGGGGAGGAGCGGGGTCAGAACTCACGCCCGGGGAGGAGGCTCGAGAGGGGCCAGTCTTCCAAAGAGAAAGAGCCCATTCAGAGCTGGGAAGGAAGGGGAAAACCTTGTCTGGTGTTTGACAAGAGGAGAGGAAGGGGGGCAGGGGTGGGCGCTGCTGATTCGTTTCTCCCCTCCACTGCCTCTCCAGCAGGGCCTGGCAGGAGAGCCAAGGAAAGAGGATGTCTAAGGGACAGTGGTTGAGGGGGCCTCAGGCGGGGAAGGGAGGAGGAGCCTGAGAGTTTGCCAGAAGGGTCCGGTGAGGGGCCTGTGGGGAGGGAGGCAGGAGGAGAGGGGCAACTGCAGGGGAGAGGAGAGCCAAGGAGGGACAGAGGGTAGATGCCTGAGATCCCCCTGAGGAGGCACTGTGCCTGTGGGTGGTGGAGGTGTAGGGCCAGACCACTGGTACTGAAGAGGCAGGACGGGGCTCTGGCTTAGGGAGGTGACCACTGAGGATCAACAGGCTGGAGTCTGAAATGCCAGCAGCCTGTGAAATGCCAGTCAATCATTGACCAGCCTCTCAGACTGGGGGACACAGGAGACCACGTGTGTGTGTGTGTGTGTGTGTGTGTGTGTGTGTGTGTGTCCTCCCTTCTGCCTACCTCACCAGCCAACCTGGGGTCAGAGGACTGAAAACAAACAGATAAAGGGAGGAGACGGTCCACAGTCCGAGGTCCGGGCCACAGAATGGGGCCTACTCCACAGGGCCTTGAGTCTGGGGCAGGAGTTACTGGGGAAGCATCTGTGTGAATTAGTTACATGGAAGGAGTCCCCCAAGAGTATGCACAAGGCCTCCCTGGAGCCATAGGAGAGCGGAATTTGGAAGCTTCTGAGAAGAAAATTTGCCTTTCTAGGGGCACCTGGGTGGCTCAGTGGGTTAAGTATCTGCCTTCTGCTCAGGTCATGATCTCGGGGTCCTGGGATCGAGGCCCGTATCAGGCTCCCTGCTTGGTGGAGAATCTGCTTCTCCCTCTCCCTCTGCTGCTCCCCCTGCTTGTGCCTTCTCTCTTTCTGTCAAATAAATAAATAAAATCTGAAAAACAAAGAAAGAGAGAAAGAAAGAAAATCTGCCTTTCTGAAGGTGGCCTTTTAGGGAAGGACACTTGCTACCTAGCCACCAGGAGGCTGCTCCCTGGGCCTGGGGTTAGCTTAGTCCCTGGGTAGCAAAGAGCAGAGCCCAAGCCAACATACCAGACATGCTGACCCCGGGCCTGCTGATCACCTCCCTCAGCCCTCCTCACCCCATCACAGGAATGCAGGCCCAAGGCCTAGGGAGTTTTGTCTTTCTCTCTCCCTCTCTAGGCTGCTTTGCCAAAACAAAAAGCATTCCCAGCCTTACCTGGCTTTAAGGCATGAAGTACACGGGGCTTCCCTCCTGGCCCATACATACAAGACTGTCGTGGTTTGTGTTCCTGTGTCCTGTGCTGAGTGTTTGGGCTGGCCATTTAACATGTACCCTCAGTTTATCTAGGGATCTCTCCTCAGACAGTAGCTGGGTTCTGTGACCTTGAACAAGGCTTCATTTTGCTGACAGGAATATGAGAGAGTTGGACTGAATACTTCCTGGTCACTGTTTTAGACTTCGGTGTGGAAGCAGTGACCCCTTCAAACCCAGGCTTATCCCTTGAAAGCTCCATTGAGCCATCCCTCTGCCAGATTCCAGATTCTCTGTTTCACAAACACTGAATTTTTCTGCTCTACTCAGCCCTCAGGACTCCAAACTCCCCTGGCTTGCTGCTGGAGATGCAGACTCCTGGGATGTGAATGAGGACACTCTTGCCTCTGGCTTTTAATCTGGGGAAGAGAAGGCTAGGAAGTTTCCAGAAGCATAAAACTGGCAATCACAAAGTCCTGAAAAGAGAATTCCAGTTTCAGATGATTTCATTCACGGGACCCACGTTAATGATTCTTCTTCTGGCCTTTTACATCCAGTCGTTCTCAGATCTACCGATTCCTCTTGATACCTCTGTGCTTTTCCTCCCTCTACCACCAGCTCATCCAGGTCTCTATCAGGTCTTCTCTGGGTGAAACCACTACCTTCTGATTTCCTACGTGTCACTCTTGCCCTCTTTCAATCCTACACCCCTTCTTTTCCTAAAACAAAGTAAATGCCTTGTTGTTATTGTTGTTCTTAAGGATTTTATTTATTTATTTGAGATACAGACAGACAGACAGACAGAGAACACAGAGGCAGAGAGAGAAGGAGAAGCAGACTCCCCACTGAGCAGGGACACCCCCCCCCCCATGTAGGGCTCAATCCCAGGACCCTGAGATCATGACCTGAGCCGAAGGCAGAGGCTTAACCAACTGATCCACCCAGGTGCCCCAAAGTAAATGTTTGAAACGTAAGTTTTATTTGTTCGAGTGCTAAAATATCTCACAATGACTTCCCATTGCCTAAACTCCCTTTTTAAAAAAATATTTTATTTATTTATTTGACAGACAGAGATCACAACAGGCAGAGAGGCAGGCAGAGATGGGGGGCGGGAAGCAGGCTCCCTGCTGAGCCAAAAGCAGAGGTTTAACCCACTGAGCCACCCAGGCGCCCCTCCATTGCCTAAACTCTTGACTGTGACCCGAGACCTGACAGAATCTAGTCTCTGGTTGTCACTTCACGCTCATAGCCTTCCAAACACACAAGCTTCTTTTCTGTTTTCCAAAGATGCCAGATTTGTTCCTGCCTTAGGGCCTTTGCAAGGACTGTTCCTTCAGCCTAGAACAATCTGCCCCTAGGTGTTTGCAGGACTGGTTCCTTTTGGTCACATAGGTTTCAGCTCAAATGTCACATTCTCAAAAAGGCCTTCTCAGACCACCCAATCCAAAGTAGCCTTGTTCTCCCTCCCCATTCCCTTACCCCCTCTCCCTATTTACATTATCCAATTATATAACTCCACATGTGTGACTACCTGAAATTATTCTTTTTACATTTCCCATTCCTTTTTATTTTTTTTAAGATTTTATTTATTTATTTGACAGAGAGAGAGACGGTGAGAAAGGGAACACAACCAGGGGGAGTGGGAGAGGGAGAAGCAGGCTCCCTGCTGAACAAGGAGCCAGATTTGGGGCTTACTCCCAGGCCCCTGGGATCATGAGCTGAGTCTCCAAGGCAGACTAAGCTATCTGGGCACCCCTTCCCTTCCTTTTTAATGTTTGATGTAATATGTAATATAGGATGAAGCCTCCGAAATCAGAAATTTAAAGGTTTTAAAAGAGCCCTATCTCTACTCCAGAGTTCTCTCAAAGGGAGAATCTACTTTGTTAGGATTTTATCCTCTTTTATTCTAAATTTCTTCATTTTTAAAAAAGATTTTATTTTGGGGGCGCCTGGGTGGCTCAGTCAGTTAAGCCTCTGCTTTCTGCTCAGGTCATGATCCCACGGGCCTGGGATTGAGCTCCTGTCTGGCTGCATGTTCAGCGGGGAGTCTGCTTCTCCCTCTGCCCCTCCCCTTGTTTGCTTGTTCTCTCTCTCTCTCTGAAATAAACAAATAAAATCTTTTAAAAAAATTATTTTTAAGTAATCTCTACACCCAAAGTGGAGCTCAAACTTACAACCCAGAGATCAAGCCTGTAACTTCTGATCTCAGAGTTGTGAGTTCAAGCCCAATGTTGGGTGTAGAGATTACTTGAAAATAAAGTCTTAGAGGCACCTGGGTGACTCAGTTGGTTAAGTGGCTGCCTTAGGTTCTGGTCATGATCCCAGTGTCCTGGGATCCAGCCCTGCATCTGGCTCCCTGCTGAGCAGGGAGCCTGCTTCTCCCTCTCCAGCTCCCCTGTGTTTGTGTTCCCTCCCTCCCTATCTCTCTTTGTCAAAAAGATAAATAATAAAATATTTTAAAAATAATAAAATAAGATCTTTAATAGAGAGAGAGAGAGTCACGAGCTCTACCGACTGAGCCAGCCAGGTACCCTTAAATTTCCTCATCTTTAAATGAAAATTCTCAATGGGGCTTCTGGGTGGCTCAGTCCATTGAACATCTGTCTTCAGCTCAGTCATGATCAGCAGCTCCCTGCTCAGGGGGGAGTCTGCTTCTCCCCTCTGCCTCCCCCCACTCCCTGGCTTGTGCTCATGCTCTCTTTCTCTCAAATTAATCAATTAATTAATTAAATCTTCTTTAAAAATGAGGATGCTCAATAAAAATTTGATCCCAGGGGCGCCTGGGTGGCTCAGTGGGTTAAAGCCTCTGCTTTCTGCTCAGGTCATGATCCCAGGGTCCTGGGATCGAGCCCCGCATCGGGTTTTCTGCTCTGCAAGGAGCCTGCTTCCCTTCCTCTCTCTCTCTCTGCCTGCCTCTCTGCCTACTGGTGATCTCTGTCTGTTAAATAAGTAAATAGGGGCACCTGGGTGGCTCAGTGGGTTAAAGCCTCTGCCTTCGGCTCAGGTCATGATCTCAGCGTCCTGGGATCGAGCCCCGCATCGGGCCTCTCTGCTCAGCAGAGAGCCTGCTTCCCTTCCTCTCTCTGCCTGCCTCTCTACCTACTTGTGATCTTTCTCTGTCAAATAAATAAAATAAAATAAAATCTTTAAATAAATAAATAAAATCTTTAAAAAAAAATTGATCCCAGAGTTGCCCTGCCTTCTGCTCAGGTGGTGACTCCAGAATCCTGGGATTGAGCCCAGCATCGGGTTCCCTGCTCAGCGGAGAGCCTGCTTCTCCCTCTCGCTCTGCCTATGCATGCTCTCTCTACCTCTCTGTCAAATAAATAAATAAAATATTTTTTTAAAATGTGTACCCAGCATTATAGTAAGGACAAAATGAAATAATGTAGTAGAAAAGGACTGATATATCAGATGCAAAGTAGTATTAGCGCTAGATTGCTTCTGGTCTGCTCCTGGAGGCTGAGTGGTTGTTTTGTTCCTTTCAGCTTCCCAATCATTATAAACTGGGTGTTCAACTCCAGGGGATACTATTCAAGTTATATTTAACTTGAAAAGGAACCATTCACAAAAAATACAGTGTGGATGGTGCACCCCTGAGCGCTATTCACAGAAAATACAATATGAATGGTACCTCCTGGAGTTGTGTCTTGCCTAGCATGGTGTTAGAGCTAAGTACTCAGGAAATGTTTGCTAAATGAGTAAGTAAATGGAATCCAATTTTACTTCTGGTTCATTCCACTTCTCAATATAAAAAGGAAAAGTCGACCTGGTTGGAGAGTGGGAGAGGAGCAAAGGCTGTCATTAATCTACACACACTAATTAGGCATCTAGCTACAAGGCTTCAATGCTTCAATGAGATTGGTATGTCTGTGTGTCCTGGTGGTGATGTCAGGAGGAAGGGATGAATATTAGAGCAAGTATCCTATCCCCAAAGTCCTCTTCTTGATTTTTTTTTTTGAAATATTACATCTCGATGTGGTCTGTATCACGTTGGTGATTTGACAGCCCTGGGTTTAGCACCCAAATTCTTACACTGAATTAACGTTCATTCATTGTTTTAAAAAGGAAGAAGAAAAAGAAAAGAAATGAGTTCTCAGCGCCTACCAGAGCCAAATTCTGTCCTAGTGCTGGAAGTAGAGTGGTAAACAAGACAGCAGAGGTCCCCACCCCCCTTGGGGAAAACATACCACTTGTATCTTGTATCACCTGCAGGTGTTAACCACCCTCAGAAATGGTGTTTAAATGGAGACTAGAAGAATAAGTAGGCGTGAGAGTATGAATGATAGAGACGAAACAAAACCAGGAGGGTTGACAAACATGGCCCCTTGGGTCTAGCGCAGGGGCCAGATCATGCAGGACTTGTGGAGTTATGATTTTATCCTGAGGTAACTGGGAGCTAGCAAAGCATTTAAGAAGAAAAGTCACACGGTCAAATTTGAATTTGTTAACAGAACGCGGAGTCGATGCGGTCAAAAGAAGGGGGCAGGGAGACTCGTGAAGGGGCCACTGTGACTGTCTAGGCGACAGATGATGATGTCTTTAAACCAGGGTGGGGCCGATGGAGAGAAGTGGGCAGTTCCAGGTACATTAGGAAGCGAAATTTGACGGGGCTGGTGACGGAAAAATAACCGTACCTCATAAAAGAAAGCATAGAGAAGAAAGAGGACGCATGTGATAAAAGATAAAAGTTTATTTGGCGTCCCCCTTCCCTTGGCCCTGTCGCCTTGATATATGGAGATGACAGTAAGACGAGGGGCGGGGCAGGCGCCCACAGAAATCCGGGCACTTTTATTTAAAGCGGGAGGACGTCACCCGAGAGCAGAATACAGAACACAAGGCACTTCCGGTTACTCCGGAAGTGAAGACTCCTAAGCTCCTCCGCCGGCAGAGGGCCAGGTCGAAGGGATGGCCGGGCGGACGGCGCGGCTGGTCTTGCTAGCGGGGGCAGCCGCGCTGGCAAGCGGCTCCCAGGGCGACCGCGAGCCGGTGTACCGCGACTGCGTGCACCGGTGCGAAGAGCGGAACTGCTCAGGGGGCGCATTGAGGCACTTCCGCTCCCGCCAGCCAATCTACATGAGTTTAGCAGGTAAGCCCCACCCCGCGGAGAGCCCCGCCCCTCAGCCTTGGCTCCGCCCTCTTGCGCCCCTAAACCACCTCTGAACCTTCGTTTACCCCGTGTCGGTTGAGTGTGAATGGAGCCCCGGGGTGATCAGAGCAGCATTAGCCAGTCTTAGTTACTTATTTATTTAATTAGGTATTTATTTAATATTCCTGGGTAATGGCCCTAGAATGACACTGAAATTGGACCCACTGCCCTGGCATTCGGGGTCATAGTCTTCACGGGAACATTAGCCTTCTCCAGCCCAAGGGAGAGGATGATTTGAGTCCTAAAAGACCCCTCAGTCAAGCAATAGCAGCATATAGAGGAGGAAGGAATCGTTTCTGGCTTCGAGACTGTAGGGGTAGTGATCATCCTTGGAACATTCTGCGGGGGAAGGGCTTCAGGATGGATACATTAAATTTGGACCTGTGGCCATAGTGGTCAGCTGGTGTGTGACAGCAGTCACAGTAGGTCCGGTCATTTTCACAGCCCTTTAAGGTGGTTTCCTTCCACCCAATTTTACAATGGGGAGACTTGGAGAGGTTAAGTGCCCTGCCCTAAGTCACACAGGCAGAAAGTGGTAAAGCGGAGTTTCCAGTTCTGGCCCGTCTGACTACAAGTTTGCTCTTTACTCTGCCTTTGCATTCCAGAGGGAACAGAGAGAATGGAGGCCCTGGGCAGATGTGAGCATCTCCAGTAGCTTGGTTTATTCAGGGAGCAGGGTGCAGGGTGCCTGAAAAGAAGTATGGGAAATAAGGTTGGATAAGCAGTTTGGGGCCTCAGAAGTCAGAGGGAAGAATCTGGGCTTCATTTTCATGGGAGCAGGGTAAGATGGCAAGAGTTCCTCCCTGTCCAGTGAGAGCAAAGCCCAAGTTCAGCAAGAACAAACATAAGCCCACCTATCCATTGATGAGTCTGTCAGAGGCCAAAGTTCCCATCTTGGTGGAAGGAGAGGAGAAGAAACATCTCTGCTTGCAGTAGACCCCCATCCCCTAAAACACACACACACACACACACACCTTTCCTTTATGTGTGTGGCCCACCATCTCTCCTACAACCAAGTGGGAAGCTTTTGAGATTTCATTTTGGTTCTCTCCAACCTGCAGGCCGTCTTAGCCTGGATTTGAGTTTGGGTCCCATTTGAGCTCTCTCTCTACCTCCCATGATGGGGAGTTCACCGGGTCCCATTTCTGTGTTTCAGGCTGGACCTGTCAGGACGACTGTAAGTATGAGTGTATGTGGGTCACTGTTGGCCTCTACCTCAAGGAAGGTCACAAAGTGCCTCAGTTCCATGGCAAGGTGAGTTGGAGGGTCGGGATAGGTATATGGTGACAGTGCTGTAGGAGAAAGATACCCCTGAGTGAGGCAGTCTGAGCTGTGGGGTGATATGGGTTGGTGTTTAGGGCCAGTGCTTATTCTCAGAATCTCTGGTTTTCATATTATCAGATGGAACCAGTGAGTCTTGGCTCTGGATTTGGACTTAGAAGGTCTGGGAAGCTGTGTGACCTCAGAGAGTGGTGGTGGGCTACTTAGGGTAGCTGAATGTCCACCTTGCTACAAGAACAAATTTCCTGACCCCCCTCCCCAGCATGCTTTCTTTTGCTTCTTCAGTAGTAGTCTGGGTTAAAATAGTAATACCCTCCTCAGATTGCTAATGCTTTTTCTTTTCTTCTTCTTCTTTTTTTTTTTTTAATTTAAACTAAGCCAACGTTTCAGAGGTAGAGATCAGTGATTCATCAATCACATATAACACCTGGTGCTCATCATGTCACATGCCCTTCTTAATGCCCATCACCCCGTTTCCCCATCCCTTGACCCCCTCCCCTGCTAGTGCTTTGTCACCCAATATGACCTTGTTCTAGACTGTTGAGGTTGGCAAGAATAATTCTCCCCAGTTTGTCAGAGTAAGCTAAGGCTCAGAGGCCTGTGGTCGGTGGTAGAAGAGGAACAGACTAGGACCTCAGGTTTCTGGATGGCAAGTCTATGCTCTTTCCACCAGGCCGTACTGAGCCACCTACACTGGCCCGCCTGGTCTTCCCAGAGACCAGGCTTACAGTGCTGTGAATGCTAGTCAGCATAGAGGAAGGACCTTCAGCTGGGGACTGGAGGAGAGCTCAATGAGCCAAACAGGGACTGGACCTGAGGCTTTGGCCAAGATCCAGAGCTAAGGAACCAGCTGAAGACCTGTTGATGTGGCATGTCAAGGAAAAGCAGGGCTGGGGGTCGCTTGTCCCTCAGGCCCCCTCCATGTGCTCCCTTTTCAGTGGCCCTTCTCCCGGTTCCTGTTCTTCCAAGAGCCAGCTTCTGCCATGGCCTCTTTCCTCAACGGTTTGGCCAGCCTGGTGATGCTGTGCCGCTACCACACCTCCGTGCCAGCCTCCTCCCCCATGTATCCCACCTGCGTGGCCTTCGCCTGGGTAGGTAACTTGCCGGGACTCCTGCCCTACACCCTCATCTAGGAAGGAGGAACTCTTCGATCCCCATTCCCACCCAACAGGGCTTGCCTTCCCCTGCCTTCCCAGGTGTTTTCCAGGTCAAAAACTGCAGCTGTGGGTGCTTAGGTCTAGGGAGAAAACAGGGAGGTGCTGGATCAGACCTTACCTTTCCAGGAGAGTCCTAGGCCAGGCTGTTTGTGGGAGAGGGAAGGAGGAAGGGAGGGAGGGAGGAAGGGAGAAGATAATTTTGTCCTGAGGGCGGAAGGCACTAAGAGACCCAGTCGGGCAGTTTACAAGCACAGAAGGGACATGTGTAGTAGGGAGCATGCTTGTAGGGACCCCTCTGGATGAGTCCAAGCAACCCTCAGTCCCAGCCCAGGCCTGGAGGTGCGGCAGCCACAGGACTCCACGCAGAGCTCAGCCTGGTCTTAGACCCTCCCGGAGAAACTGAAATATGTCCCATGTGAGTATTCAGAGCAGGTTTGGAGCTTCACAGTGCAACTGGGCAGAGGAGCCAGCATCGAGGGCCTGGAATCATGTGAGAAGTACGGACTAGGATACACCTCTGCACCATGATGACCTTGGGGAGGGTGTGAGAGTAAGAGGCCGCCCTCAGAGCCCCCACTGTAAGCTTCTGTGCTCACTCACCTGCCTGCCACCAAAGCAGCCATTCATTTGTGTATCGAGCACCTCCCATGTGCCCGGCACCCGGCCGAGTGCTGGAGATCCAAAAGTATACAAGAACAGGGGCACCTGGCTGGCTCAGCTGGAGAGCATGCAACTCTTGATCTCAGCGTCCTGAATTCAAGTCCCATGTTGGGTGTAGAGCTTACTTAAAAAGACAAAGCAAACAAAACAAAACAAAACAGTTTCCTGCCCTCCAGTCATAACCACACAAGCACATAACTGAAGGTAAAAGTGTTAAGTCTGGAAAGTGTGGTGGAGGAGATGTGCTATAGGGGTGTGTGAGGGGGCACTGAACCAGACCAGTATGGGGCAGTCAGGGAGGGCTTCCCGGAGGATGGGGTCTTGGAAGTAAGATCAGGATGATGAATGACTGTTAGCTAGGTGAATTCAGGGAGAGTAGGAGGAGTCATCTACACAGAAGATGCAGAATGTGCACACACAGAAGAGAGAACCTGAAAGGCCGGGAGGATTGCCATACTGGAAGCCAGAGAGTGGGTGTGAGACAGGTGGCGGGTGGGCAGGGAAGGGGGCCAGCCGGTGGAGAGCCTGGGGGCACATTAACACTTTAGATCTTGACTGTCTCGAAACCTCAGGAAGCCCTGAGGGTTGAAGAGGAGAGGTTTCAGGAGTAGATTTGCTTGGAAAGCTCATTTTCTGGCTATTGTGTAGCAAATAGATTAGAGGGGTAGGAGTGGTTGCAGGGCCTAGTTTTAGCATAGTTTTAGCATAGGGCACAGTAGCTAGACTGGGGCGGGCCATGGGCTTGGGAAGGGAGATATTAAAGATAACTAGTTTGAGCTATGTTTTGAGGTGGTTAACATTTTTTTTAAAGATTTTATTTACTTGTGAGAGAGAGAGAGAG
>RCUC01163711.1:0-44706 GCA_003697995.1 Taxidea taxus jeffersonii | reverse complement strand
CTTCCTACTCGCGTAGAACCTCCGGGTCAGCGAACCAGTGAGTTTAGAGCCTTCCTAGGTCTTCCCTGAAGCTGTGCGCACCCCCGTTGCGTGTGGCTGGGCCTTTCGATTCCCAGGCAAGTGTCAGAGCTTTTCAAAGCCCACGCCCCTGAAGACATCACATTCCCCGCTTCTCCTTTTAGGCTTTCTGGTCAGCCTGCTCCTTGCTCAACTGCTGTCGTCAGCTCTGACAGCCACAAAGCTAATCGAGCGTCGGGTACTGTTTCGACAACGGTCCCGAAGGAGAGGCTTTCACACTGAGCCGACTCCAAGCCAGACCAAATAAAAGGAGCAGGTCCCTGGGGTCTCCCAAGAAACACCAGCGGGTCAAATAGCGACAACTCTCCGGTAATGAGAATCCAATCCCGTTCTTCCCCTCCGGTGACTGCGGGGCTCCCGGCCCCACGGCGACGGTGAGCCGGCGGCGTTCAAGGCTAACGCGGAACTGGAGACGCTGATGGGAACAGGGCAAGAAAACCTGCCGCGCTAAGACTCAACTACTTTTCTTGAACGAACACTTCCTTGACTGCTACAAGTCTCCTGCTAATTTCCAGAGTTCCGAAAAAGCTGATTTTGACAATTTGTGTCTTTACTCGTTGCTTTTATAGAAGAGAAAATTTTCAAATCCACCGTGTTCCAGAGCCCGCACTCGGAGCTTCACGCGACTGCTGGCGATTCTGGGACAGCAGCTTTGTCACGGGGTTTTTGAGAATAAGAACGTTCGCTCACCACACGGGAGATGTCACAGAAACGTGACATTTCAGAAGGCGCAGCCTGTGACCCGGGACCTGAGCACCAAGAGAGGGGACCTCTGGTGGGGAGAGGGCCGGGAGGCCCCTCGGGCAGAGGCTTCCAGCACTGCACAGTGGCAGGGCTGACGCGGCTCGTCCCTCACAGAGCACAAAGGAGCTCGGGTGGGAAGCGCGTGGCAAACGGCCCACGGCCTCAGTGAGGACAACACGCAGTCCTCAGAGCTTCCCCGGCCACTGAGGGACGCTGAGAGAGAGCAGAGCCCGCGCCGGCTGAGGGGTCTCCTGGGCCTTCCACGTAGCGCCCGAGCGCTGCTGGGGGCTCAGTCGTGAGCTCAGAGTCCCGGGAGCAAGGCCCGCGTCGGGCTCCCTGCTCCACACCGTCTGCTGCTTCTTCTGTCCCTCCCCTACTCGCTCTCTCAACCTCTCTCTCAAATAATTTTTTTTAAATTCAACTTAAAAAACCAAAAAAGTAGCAAACTGGCGGCCTGTGCGCCCAACGGGCCCCGATCATCCGGCTCGGCTGGCTCAGGACCAGCCCACGAGGACTGGCTGCACACTGAGAAGTCCTAAGTTTTCAGGCGAGAGTCAGGAAAAGGCCAGTGGTCTGGCTTTACTGAACCCGAGCTCCCCCCGGCCGGAATCTGTCTGGAGCTGCGGAAACCTGCACCCTTCAGCTAAAGACGAGCTCTCGGCTTCGCCATCTCTTCGCCTTCCGGATGTTCAGACCGAGGGTCGGTGACCTCCTATCACGTTTCTTATGCTGTTGGTTCTGAGTTGGAATAAGAAGGGAAATTTCTTGTACCCATATCTTAATCTAAAATGTGTGAAAATGAAAGCTAGGCGAAAAAGATAAAATGGCTTCAGAAAAAGAAAAGGCACGTTTCTTTGTGGAAGTCCGTGTCTATGTATTTAAGGCCATTACACACCATTACACAAACCTTAAATAAGACCCATGACCAATACTTAGAAGAAACGAAAAAAACAAATGATTTGAAAAAACAAAGGCAGACTGGGGCGCCTGGGGGGCCCATCAGTCAAGCAGCTAACTCTTGATCTCAGCTCAGGTCTTGATCTCAGGGTCATGAGTTCAAGCCCATGTCGCGGAGTCTACTTTAAAAACAAACAGGGGCGGCTGGGTGGCTCAGTGGGTTAACTGGGGGCCTTCGGCTCAGGTCAGGATCCCAGGGTCCTGGGGCTGAGTCCTGCACTGTGCTCCTTGCTCAGCGGGGATCCTGCTTCTCCCTCGGCCTGCCACTCCCTGCTTGTGTGCTCGCTGTCTGTCTCTGACAAATGGATTCAATCTTTAAAACTGACAAACAAAACAGAAAAACGGAAAAAATAAAAAACCAAACAGGACGCCTGGTGGCTCAGTCGGTTCAACGGCTGCCTTCAGCTCACGTCATGATGTCAGGGTCCTGGGATCGAGCCCCACATCGAGCTCCTTTTGCTCAGCAGGGAGCCGCTCCTCCTTCTCCCTTTGCCTGCTGCTCCTAAGAATTTCTATCGGGCCTGGAGAAACTCTGGGGCCTGGCGCCCGTGGGACACGCGGCACCAGCAACGCTACAGGCGCGGGACCACCGAGGCCCGGCGCGGGAATGCTGCTGCCCCCACCCCGGAAACATGGACCCGTTTGCACGAGAACACGGTTCAGGGACTGGATGCTAAGCCGGTCTAGCAGCAAACGGAGAGACCGGAACGAATGGAAACCACCGGTGACCGGGCCGCAGAAGCCAGAATCTACCCGAGGAATCGGAGGCACGACAAGGCAACACGCGACTCGTGAGGCCAGCGACAGGCACAGCAGGTCCGTTCCGAACCGCTGAAGGAAACTCACTCGGTCACTGAAACAGGAATTCCTCTCCTGGCTCAGCAGCAAAGAGGAGCGGGAGGGCCAGCGCCGCCCCGGCCCGCCCCGGCGTCCCGACCGCGCGTGAGGCCCGCCAGGCCTTCGGCACAAGGTGTCCGCCGGCGGCCGCCGAGGCCCCGACACAAACTCACCGAGAATCCTGGCGGGCAGGGACAGGATTTTGTCCGGCCCTGCAGAAAAGCCGTCTCCAGAGCCGGACGTTCCCCCTAGAGCGCACCCCCGAACCGCAAGGACAGAAAGCCAGAAGTTCTCTTCAGAGCCGACTAAAGGGACCGGTATCGTTAACAATGACAAGCGAATGAAAACCAACAGCTACCACAGGACACTGAACACGAAGTACAGCAAGCCTGGCCTTGCGGAATCCTCAAATGCCTCACCGCACAGCCATCCTGCAAACAAACCCCACCGAGCAGATTCCCGCCACGCTTGTCAGTCCCCTCACGGGCGAACAGCTGCGGCAGCGAAAACCTACTGCAGCTCCTCGCTGACGGGCAAGGCTACAGTCCGCCTCACGTCCAGCAAGAGGCAGACCATCTGACACTCCTCTCGTGGGACAAAAGGAGTCAGGTTCCAAAGGGAAAATGAAGAAGAAAGAAAAATGTGATAAGCCAGTGATTAAAATATGTTTTATTTTCAAGTTTAATTTTTTTGAGATTTTATCTGAGAGAGACAGCGAGCACACACACGAGAGCGCGCGTGAGCGGAAGGAATGGCAGAGGCAGAGGGAGGAGCAGAATTCCCACTGAGCAGGGAGCCCCGACCCCTTCTGGGACTCCGGGATCGTGGTGGGAGCCGAACACAGACGCTTAACTGGCCGAGCCACCCAGGCGCCCCGGTTTTATTTTTTAATTCTAGTACCGCATGTGCGTACACAGCCATGCGTTGCAGTTTACTGACGGTCTTGTCAGCCAGCTGTGCGCATTTGCTGCATATTCCTGCCCAAGGTTTGTACTCTTGCCGTATGTCCATCTCCCATTCGGTTAATAAAACTCTTGTATCCCAATACGCTATTTAAAAAAGGAGCATTACATGCCTAACGGGAGGGGGAGGGAAAGAGGTTCCTGCCGACAGGTGCTGCGGATTGTCCTTTCTTGTGAACTCATCAAGGCCAGAAACGGTGCTCAAAACCCTTACCCAGCGCCCCCCCCACATTTGTGGGACGCTCTCCTGACCATCTTTGGCTTTTCCTTCACTCACCTCCACAGTTCCTTGGTGCTTGAAACTTCATTCCAGACCTAGAACAAGAGAGCACAGAAGAGAATGTCAGTCAACGTGCAGCTGGCACGTAGCCTGCCCAACCCTGTGCAAGGGGCAGAGCACTAAATCAGACTCAGTGCCCGCAGCCACAAGGACTCGCCCTGGGGAGAGAAACATATTTGCAGAGTCCAATAAAAACAACCAAATGAGTGAAAAAGGAGAGAATGTCAAACTCAACGGAGCCAAGGGGCTCAGAAGCGATTACTGATCAAGTCCCCGCTAGGACTGAAGCACTCCAGGGAGAGGTAAGACCACTCCAGCAAAGATTCTGGTGTAAGAAAAAAAGAATGAGTATTCTGCCATAATTAGAGCATGGGGTTCTGAAGAAAGGAGCTAGAGATCTGATTAGACCCAAATCCCAAAGTTCTACTTGCAAAAACTGTGAGAAGCCACTCAAGAACTGGCTGGAGCACAGGGCTATCCTGTTTCAGGACCATTGGCTCCGGTCAGAACTCGAAACCGGCCCCAGAATGGCTGCTGCACTGGCCTAGAGGATGTCCCAGAGATGTCAAAATGGTGGCACGGAACACCCCTCTGGGGGAGTGGGGATGGGACACACTGTCAGCCCTGCTCCAGAAACTGCCCCCTGCAGAAGCATTTGGGAGAGGCTCAGAGCAGACCAGAGTGCCATGCCTGCCCTCCCTCAGGCCCACAGCTGCGTCCTGGGACTCCCTAGCCTCTCCAGCCCAGGCCAGCCTGGATTCTGAAGCCCACACGGCTTAGGCAGGAACCACTCTGGAGTTGTCTGTGGTCCAGCTCCACTGAAGACCCCATCCTAGAAACTGGCTTTCTGATCCATGGCAGAGAGAACCACCTTCCTCTGAGCCCAGGTCCCCACCTCCATAGCCCTTGGTCATCTGCTAGATCAAAGTTCCTCGGTATTCTTGGCAGAAACGTAAAATTTATATTTTGCAAAAATCAAGCCAAGTCAGGCAAGATTTACACATTTTCCTTTTCTATAGCTCCCAGTTCAAAACTCAACTGAGACCTTATTTCCCAAACACAGAAATATAATGTGTAATATGACCGGAAAAATACTACCCACCGTTGAGGACACCTCTGTTAGATCCTAGCCTTCATGGTGACACCTGAGGCAAAGATTCCTGACCTCATCTTACCTAAGGAGGACACTATGTCCCAGAGAAGCTGGTGCTTTCCAACGGTTTAAGTCACCCTCCTTCCAAACTCTGCACCTGAACTATCCCTAGCCTGCTGCTGGGAAATCAGCCAGGGATCCAATTCCAGCCCTGAATGGGGGACTACCTGCGTGACACTGTTTCCTTACTGGTAACAAAGGGATGAAAACCCAGCATAAGTGCAATTCTCTGCTATTCCCAAACAAACAAATCTTTGCTGGTAAAATAACTGGCAGTTTCATTTCTAAGGTTAACAAACGCGTTTTCGGTGCCTTAACGAAACTCGTTTACTCCGCACGTACTTACAGAGGGTACACTAAGTGCCGAGAAACTCACTGGGCGCGAGAGGCAGGACGCGAAACACAGAAATCCTGCTCTCGGTCGTGAGTCCGGGGAAGGGAAAAGCAGGCGTTGTACACACGCACGACGCGCAGCGCCGCTCCAGGAGCTCCGCGCAGGTGCACAGGGGCGCGGCCGCGCAGGTGGATGCACTTAGCCGCCCGGCGAGCACAGCCAAGCTCCAGGTGTGCAAGCGTCCTGAGCGCGGAGGACGTGCCACTCACCGGAAAGGCCTGGCTTCCCAGGCAGGCCCAGGAAGGATATTCCAGAATATTCCAGAAGAGCTGGGAGGAGCAAGGAAACAAGCCCATCTTAGCGTGAAACCTGACAGCACGGCGCCCGCTGCAGGCGAACCGAGCAGCTTGCAGAGCTGCTCCCCCCAAAGCCGCGCGGGTTTCACCCCGCGGGCCCCGAGCGCCCTCTGCCGACCATGCATCAAGGGCCGCCGACGCCGCCTCCTACCTGGGGAGCCAAGCCCAGAGCACCGCCAGCCGCGAGCACTCAGGGACCATAAAGCCAGGCCTGCCTCCGCCCCGGACAGAGCGCGCTACCTTGTCCACCTGCGCGGCGCAGAGCAGGTCCCGGGCCTCCAGGAAGGAGAAGACGTGCAGCAGCTCGTGGAGCCCAAGCCGCGGCTCCATCTCGCCCCGCCGACCCGGCCTCTTACACCCCCGGCACCTTCCACACGCTTCTGCGCCTCCTGGCCAAACCCCGCCCACCTCGCCGCGCATGCGCCGAGCTGACCGGACCCCGCCCATCCCACCGCCCTTCCACTTCACTCGGCCCAGTCTCGTCCCTCCCGCCGCGCTTCCTCCCCGCAAGCCAAACCCCGCCCACCCCACCGCGCTTCCGCCCCACTCAAACCCCGCCCACCCCACCGCGCTTCCGCCCCACTCAAACCCCGCCCACCCCACCGCGCTTCCGCCCCACTCAATCAGACCCCGCCCACCCCACCGCGCTTCCGCCCCACTCAGTCAAACCCCGCCTATCCCGCCGCGCTTTCGCCACAAAGGCCAAATCCCACCCATCCCACGGCAAGTCCGGCCCACAGGCCGAACCCTCTCAGCCCGCGACACTCCCAGCCAAACTCGGCCTACCCCACCGCGCTTCCAAACCCCCACCCATCCCACAGTGCTTCCGCTCGTCTTGCCCCGCCCATCTCGCCGCACTTCCGCCCGCAGGCCGAGCCCCGCCCCCTACGCTTCAGCCCCGCAGACTCCGCCCACCGCCCCGGCTCCGCCTGGCCCCACTCTTCTGAGTCAGTCCTCTCTCTGCCCGACCGCGTTCCTCCTTGTGCAGGAGCCAGTGCGCCCCGCTTCTCCCCAAGCTTCCACTTGCCTCTGCCCGCCCCCTTGACCCTCGCCCTAACCTTCACCCCTGCACTAACGCTCACGACCGGAGCCGTGAGGCGAGGACCCCCCCAGCCCAGGCCGTTGCCCTCACCCTTGCCAGTAAATGCCCTGTCCTGCACTTGGTCTCCACCTTTTACCCTCTCGGCCCGGCCTTTGACAAGGTCCCCTCCTTCACCAGGGTCGGGCCGCCCCTGCTCTTGACACTCTTACCTTGACCACGACCCTCCCCTTCAGCCTCGCCCTGCTTCTAACCCTCAACTCTGCTGCCATCTCCCCGACCCCGAACCCCTACCTTCACCTGATCCTGGCACCGGAACCCTCACAGTGAACTTCACCTGGCCGTGATCCCCAGCCTCACTCTGACCTTGACGTTCAAGGTCAGGGTCAGTGGTAGAGCTGTAGGAACAAGCTCAAATTTATACGGAGCTTAGAGCTCCCAGAAGGTAGCGAGAGGGCAGCTTAGAGCTGACAGATGGGGCTGGAGAAACAGGCACACATGGCTCAAACATCAGACCTCTCCCCGAACGCAACCAAGTCTACCTTGTTTTGCATTCGCCTAGGAGCCTGGAGGGCAATGAGCCGTCCTCAGTGTTCACAGAAGCTTATCCACATGAAGGACAAAATGGTATTTTATGAATAAAAGACAGCTAAGTTTCTCCCGTTTTTAATTCTTCCTGAACTAAGACTGCATTGTCCCAACTGTTGAGTGCTATGGCATTAGGTCTAACAGAGTTCTTCCCTTTTTCTCCTCTTCTGTTGCCTTCTCTTAACCCTTTTATTTCCGTACACATTGTAGAAACGGCTTATCACATCTTATTAAACAACAAACAAGGCCTGACTGGGCTTGTATTTGGATTTATTAAATTAAGACATGAGTTCCGATAATGCCCATCTCCTCACTTGCTCTGTATCTGAGTAAGGAGGTGACATGTCTGGTCCTGGCTCACCCTTATCCTGAGGGTAGAGATGTTGGTAGACAGGCTTAAACCTGATCAGTCCCCAACCTAAGCCATCCCTGGGCTTGACTTCTGCCACCGTGCCTCCAAATGGGAGCTCCACTGTACAAAGCCCCCAGGACCAGAGTAGCCGTGAATGGGTCCACTCTCCTCATGACCACAGAGAAGCAAGGGCCAGGAACTTGATGCCACTTCAGCCACTCCCCTCAAGAGGAATGGAACGGGGCAGACACAAGGCAGAACGACCTGGGCTTTTCCTAATAAATCTCAAAACTGGCTTTTTTTTTTTTTTAAGATTTTATTTATTTATTTGTCAGAGAGAGCGAGCACAGGCAGGCAGAGGCAGGCAGAGGCAGAGAGAGAAGCAGGCTTCCTGCTGAGCAAGGAGCCCGATGTGGGACTTGATCGCAGGACGCTGGGATCACGACCTGAGCTGAAGGCAGCCGCTTAACCAACTGAGCCACCCAGGCGTCCCTCAAAACTGGCTTTTAACTAGCTTTTAATGCCTCTGAAAACAAAACCAAAACAAACCTGCCCTTCTGCCTGTGTTCCACTGTGAGGACACTGTTACACTCTGTGCTCCCCTGGACAGGGACTGTCCCTGACTGGGAGGCCAGGGCCTGAAGAACCAGCACCATGGCAGGCACAGCCCCAAAGCCCACAAAGTCAGCAGCACATAGATGGGAAGCCGACAGTGCAGGCTGCTGGTCTCCTCTGCTGTGGCTAGATGTGCTCATTGCCTGGCTGGGAGCGGGACCAGGCATGGAGTAAACCAAGGGAGGCTGGGTAGAGGCCATGGGAAGTCGAGTCAGGCTAAGCAGAAGAACAAGGCTGGGGGGCTCTGGGGAGCAGGACAGCAGGGCTGGCCCAGCGTCTTAGCCCTCTGGGATGAAGGGCCGGATCAGCTCCGGGTTCAACAGTGACTCTTCGAGAGGCCGGTCCACGTGGAAGTCATGGACGTGGGGGGGCCCTGAGTGGGCCTTGGGAGCAGGTCCCCCTGGGCGCTGAGGAATCGGCAGCTCTGAAGGGTGGGCAGGCAGGGGAGCGGTGAAGAAGTACTGGTGCAGGAGGGCCTGGGGGCAGCAACAAGGGACAGCAGAAGGAAATCAGTCACCTCACCATCCCAGCCTCGGCGCACTTCCCTGTGAGGGGGGAATCTGAGCACTCCCCTCCTGAGGCTCGCTCCCACAGCATCTGAGTGCTCATCATCTGAGCACTGTTCCAGAGGCTGGCAGAACAAAGAACCTGCCCTCGAGAAGTCTTCCGTGAGTCAGGAGTGCGGCTGGCCAACAAGATAAAGGAGGAAGATACAGGATGCATCACATGACTAGGGCTGTGGCAGAGACAGCAAGGAGGTGAGGGACGCTGGAGAGGCTGCAGGCCTGCAGAGCGGGGCTCGACCAGAGACCTGAGAGGTGCACGGTTGAGGCACGAGGACACGGAATGCACCTGCAGCCCAGGGGGGAATGAGCAAAGGGGCAGGAGCTGGCAGGGCCAAAGGTGATGGCCCCAAGTGTGTGATACCCAGGAGCCCCTTGGACCCGGGCTTCTGCTTGGGGGGGAGACAGTGTGCAGGGGCTCAGACTGCGGGAAGTGGACAGATGACCTCAGCCCACTTTAGACATCCTGATGATGTGAGAACTCACTGAGCCAGTGCTGAGAGCAGCGGTGAGGCTGGGGACACGGGGACACCCAGGACAGAGGCCCTGGCACTACTGGCCAGCAGCCCATGGTCCTCCCCATCCTTCCCTGCCACACAACCCACCCTTCTGGGTTCCCCCTGCCAGACTCTGCTCATCATTTCTCCCCTGCTTAAACCTACACTCCCCAAAGTCAGTCCCAACTCCCCACCCCCAGGCGTGTGCAGGCACGGAGTATCTGCTGAAGGCATGAGGGGGCCAGTCACCAATAATCCAGATACTCTCTTCTGCAGGTAGGCATGGGGCCCTTGCCCTGCCCGTGACCCCGGGTTCTGGTTCCAGCCTGCCACAGGTCCTGAGGGGCCTCAGCCTTGGGCTCGCAGGGCCCGAGCGAGGAGGATCAGGGACAGCAGGTCACCGTACCTGGGAGGCTGCGACGCGCTGGCTCGGGGGGTAGAGGAGGAACTGCCCCAGCAGGTCCAAGGCTTGAGGAGACGCGTCGGGCAGCACCTCCTCCAGGGGCACAGGCGCCTGCTCCTTGAAGGAGATCTTGTTGTAGTCGGGCAGCTCCGTGATCTCCTAGAACCACTGTCATCAGTTCTTGTCCACTATGGCCCCCCTGCTGCTCACTCTCACCCACAGCTCCCGCTCCCACTATCGCTCCTGAAATCCCACATCCCCTCCCTGACTCTGGCACCTGCGCCACACCCAGCTCACGAGAAGTGCAAGTGTGCTGGGAGGGAAGGGGCAGGACCCGGCCTCAGGCACCCAGCAGGGCAGAAAGGGAGAAGCCCCCAAAGGAGGCCAGGACGGTGGTCTGGGAGGTCAAGGAGGCATGGGGCCACGAGGAGAAGGTGCAGGGAAGGGCAGCCCTGGCCACTGGGGAGAAGGAAGGACCCCTACCCCACCCCCTACCCACTGGGAACCCCTGCAAACCGGCCAGACTTGAGGACTGGGGGTGCCCAAGATTCGAAGCACACAGCAAAGCTGCTCGATATCGTTCTCCCCAGGAAATAGAGGGGATCCGTTCAGCAATTCCCCCAGGATGCAGCCCACAGCCCTGTGGATACAGACCCAAAGACGTCAGAGATCCCCGCCCCCAGCTCCGTCGCCTCAGGCTAAGGACACAACCCCCCCCCCCAGCTCCGTCGCCTCAGGCTAAGGGCACAGATCTTTCCACATGGCCTCCACACCCACACACTGGAGCCAAGGCACCATGAAACAGCACAGATGCTTCAGATCTAGGAATACAAATTCATCAACAAAGACCACAAGCCTAGAACACAGAACTCACCCTCCTACCAAAGAGCTCACTGGCCTCAACCCTAGAAAACAGCAACACCCTCAACAGTTCTGAAGCTTCTCAGAGCCTCATTTCTGGAACACACAGCCACGACCTCATACTCCCCACCTTCTGGGCCAGACCTCCAAAACAGCTCCCACATCTCGAGCTCTTAGGCATGTACAAACCATCCTGGCCCAAATAAAGGCTCAGAGAGATCTGGGCCTCTGGAGAGCCCACCTCCTGGGATATACGCAACCCCCTGTCCAGTAATACAGATGATCCATACGTCTTGAAGCCCAGACTCCCTCCCTCACTCCAGCCCGCAAGCTTCCCCCTCTGAACACACCTAACCCCCACCCAGCTCAAAAATGTCAGAGCGGGGGCGCCTGGGTGGCTCAGTGGATTAAGCCGCTGCCTTCGGCTTGGGTCATGGTCTCAGGGTCCTGGGATCGAGCCCCACGTCGGGCTCTCTGCTCTGCGGGGAGCCTGCTTCCCCCTCCCCCTCTGCCTGCCTCTCCGCCTACTTGTGATTTGTCAAATAAATAAATACAATCTTAAAAAAAAAAAAATGTCAGAGAGGAGGGACGCCTGGGTGGCTCAGTTGGTTAAGCGGCTGCCTTCGGCTCAGGTCATGATCCCAGTGTCCTGGGATGGAGTCCCACATCGGGCTCCTTGCTTGGCAGGGAGCCTGCTTCTCCCTCTGCCTCTGCCTGCCACTCTGCCTGCCTGTGCTCGTTCGCTCTCTCTCTGACAAATAAATAAAATCTTTAAAAAAAAAAAAAGAGAGGAAAACTGACCCCAAACTCCTCAGAGATCCTCCAACCAGGGAAGACACCCCCAAATGGCTTAGCAACCCCAAAGCCCAGGAGAAAAACCCAGATTTCCCCATGCCCAGACCACAGGAGCCTCACCACAGGTCAACGCCCTGGTCATACTGGCGGGCGCCGTACAGGAGCTCAGGGGCTCGGTACCACCTATGGGGGGCGGAGGGGGGGAAGGCAGTCACAACCAGGTCGCCAGTCTGCCAGAAGGCTGCCTGGACAGGTCACCCCAGCCCCACAAGCAATATCTGAACTGAAGGTCCAGAAGCATCTCGTCCCCAGTGAGAAGCTGGGGCCCGCCCATTCCTAAACCCTGCCTGGGAACTGGCCTTCCCTACCTTGTGGCCACCTGGTGTGTGTAGAGGCGGCTGCCATCTGGGGAAAAGACCCGGGCCAGACCAAAGTCCGCTATCTTTAGCTGGCCTGAGGCACTGATGAGCAGGTTGGCTGGTTTCAGGTCCTGAGCGCACCAAAGGAGGCATCAGTTCTTCACGATTCCCCAGAGGCCCTTGGGACAGGAGAGCTCGGCAGGCTAAGCACATTGGTCAGCCCGGCTCCCCATCCTCAGGGCCACTTACTCTTTGGTGTGGCCACACCACAGGTCCCGTCCGGCCACATCTTCAAGGGCTGGCCCCGGAGGTCCCGCCGCAGCCCGTGCCAACACTGACCCGATGCACGATGTTGTTGGCATGGCAGAATGCGACACCCTTCAGCAACATCTGCAGGTAGCTCTTGACCTGTGCGGGGACCAGCGGCCTCTGGGCATGGCGCACCACCTCAGCCAGATCGGACAGCATGAACTCGAAGGCCAGCACAAAGCCCGCACCGTGCGGGAACACAGCCTTCAGCTGCACCACCTGCAGGGTGGGGCACGCTGTCAGCCCTGGAGCCACAGTGCTCAGACCCTCCTGGGATGCCCAGCCCCTGCCCTGACGGAGAACAACACAGGCAGAGGGGATGCAAGATCTGAGCTCAGAAGGAGAGTTTCAGGGTTCCCTACTTGCTGTCCGCTCTGGAGAGAAGGCAGGTCCCCGTCTAACGCTGCACTCCCATTCAAGGAAAGGAGGTCTATGGAAGGTCACCTAGGGCAGTGTCTGGTCATCCACCCAGACCAGGAACTAGAAAATCACCGGGGGCCGCGGGGGGGGGGGGGGTCTCTCTCACACACACACATACACACAACACAGCACAGGTCTCCTCTGGTTTCCTGTAGGGCCATGATGTCCCAGCATCAGGAGATCCCAGCATCACAAGGACCAGGCAGCTCAGCAGTGAGGAGTGGCAAGGGCCGGCAGGTCCTGACAACCTTAAGGAGCTCACAGCAGAGACACACACGTCTGACACGTGAGCAAGCAAACCCCCCGGGAGTGTCCGGGCTGAAGAGGGCAGACAGAATAAAACCGGAGGGGTCAGTAACTCAGGGGCATGGGAAGGAGCTGAGGGCGGAGGGACAGCACGCACAAAGGCCGGAGGTGGGCACAGGAAGGAGGCTAGAGGGACGCAGGCATGCAGGATCCTCTAGGAGAAGGACATTTGCTCAGTTCTGTGCTGTGGCCTGGAAGGTGTCAGAGGAGACACTTCAGAAGGTGTGTGGAATGAAATGAAGAGAGGGGCTGGAGTTGCCCGCGTCCAGAAAAGCCAGTGGGCTCTTCTAGCAGGGAAGTGGGTTCCATCTATACTTGGTGACAGGGGGAAGAGGAGCACAGTGAGGAAGCAGTTGCACTGGCCCCGGTGAGAGCTGCAGGTGGCCAGGCCTTAATCTGGAGGGTTTTACAGTAGAATCTTCTCGGCTGCTGACTCGGGTTGAGGGCCTCTGTCACCAGCCTTCTTACAGGCTCTCCCCCTCTCCCACACGTGGGCTGTCTGCATGCCCTTGGACTGTCCTCAAAAAAAATGTGAATAGGGGTGCCTGGGTGGCTCAGTGGGTTAGGGCCTCTGCCTTCGGCTCAGGTCATGATCCCACGGTCCTGGGATTGAGCCCCGCATTGGGCTGTTTGCTCAGCGGAGCCTGCTTCCCCCTCTCCCTCTGCCTGCCTCCCTGCCTACTTGTGATCTCTGTCTGTCAAATAAATAAATAATATCTTAAAAAGAAAAAAGTGAATAGCCTTATTGCTGGTTTTCAGACTCTGAAGGCAGCACAGTCATTTCACAGATTACACACATACATTCAGGTAATATACAGAATTATAAAGAAAAAAACAAAAGAAAAATCCTATCGCCTACAATCAACCTTAGAGTACATTCTATCAGACTTTACAACAGATACGGCTTGTACTAATACATATTAATGTGTATATATATACACACATTTTCATACAAACCTGGACGACATAGTTTCAGACGTGCTTTATAAACAGTTTTACAACATGCTTTTGTTAGATATCCGATATACCACAGATATCTCCAGAGGACAACAGACTGTCACTCCCCAGGGCTGAGAGAAAGCAGTGAAGATCAATGAGGCTGGGGGTGTATGTGTCCCTCCCTGTGTGCCCACAGCACATCCAGTCCCCATCACAGCAGAACCGGGCCACGTGGGCCCTGCTGTCTCTGAGCATCTCCCCTAGTGCACTTAAGTTATCAGAAGCCCAACTGGGGCCCATGCCCAGCACAGGGTACAGCCTAGGGGTGCCCCCCCAGGTTACAACATCTGGACTCCTCAGTCAGACCCCAGTCAAAGCCTCCACGGACCAGCTGCCTGCCCACAGCTGGTGAACCTAACACAGTTCACCCTGCCTGTGGAACAGAACAGAAACTCAATAGAGGCAGTTATCATCATCATTACAAATCTTCAGGTGTTTATGAAAAGAAGCCCGTGAATAAACGAACGAATGAGGAGTACAGGAAGAAATAAGTGCGTGAATAAGAGGGAATATGTGCAGAATGACGTAAGCGGGGGCCGAGATGGACAAGACAGGGAGTAAGGGAGGGGTGCGGGAGGAGCACAGGGAGGCTCCGGAAAGGGGCCCTCCGAGCCCGGCCCCACTCACATGCTGATTGTCCTCGATCTCCTGCAGAGCCTTGATCTCCCGCAGGGCCTGGTTGGGGATGCCGTCCTCCAGCCGCCGCAGGGCCACCTTCTTGAGCGCCACGATCTCTCCAGTCTGCGGGACAGAGCGCAGACACTGCCACCCGTCCCGCGCTGCGGACGGGGGTGCGCCGACGGGGCAGGCGCCATCTGGGGGGCACGCAGAGGCCCGAGGCCCCCGTGGGAGAGGGAAGCGCCCCCACCCCGTTCTGGAAGGAAGTCAGGTCCAGCCTGGGACCCGGCTGTTGCAGAGCTGCGCGAACAGCTCCGAGACTTTGACGCCACGCTCCCTGGGGCACTCGCGCACGCCGGCGGCGGCATCGCGGGCGGGCAGCTGGCCGCAACCTGCCGGCCCCCGCTGGAGGGGGCCCAAGTGGTGGGCGCACACCACGGAGCGGGCGGGGAGGCGGGCGCAGCGGTGCAGACGTGGGCGCCGGAAGCACGGGGAGTTGTCTCTCGGCCAGCAACGGCTGGAAGGGGAAGGCGGGCCCGCGCGCCGTCCGGCGGGTCTGCTCACCTCCACGTGCTTGGCCTTGAAGACGATGCCGTGCGCGCCCTCCCCGATGCGGCCCAGGATGCAGTACTGGTCCATGCCCGCGCCGCGCACGCCCCGCCCCCCGCCCGCCCGCCGCCGCTGCCTAGCAACGGGCTGTCCCCCAGCTCGGGCCCGGGCGGCCGGCAGCAGCTGCGGATGGCGTCCGGGCCTCGTCTACGCCTTCGCCGGGTCCCCGCGGTCAGGCCGCAGCCGACTACATTCGGAGAAAACCATCGTGCCCAGAGGGCTCCGGCACTTTGGCCGCGGAACAATGGCGCTCGGTGCCCCCCTGCCCGCACCACCCAGACGTCACGTGACCAGCGACGCTGTGGCACGCAGCGGGGGTGGGGCCGCGCAGCCTGAAGGCGGGGCTTCGCGTCCAGGTGGGCGGGGCGGGGCTGCGTGCTGAGGCGGGGCCTCCTGGAGAGGCGGGGCCAGCTCCGTCCCAGCTGGCCAGGATCCCCACCTGTAGCTCGTCGCGCCAGTTTCCGGGACACTCTGGAGCCAATAATGTTGGGAGTCTGGTTCACGGCCAGGTTGTGGAGGGAAGGTCAGTGACGCCTCCCTTCTGGAAGGTCAGCTGGCAACACACAGACACATCTTTTAAAAAGTTCAAACTCTGGAGTTTGAAATGTGAATAGGGGCGCCTGGGTGGCTCAGTGGGTTAAGCCTCTGCCTTCGGCTCAGGTCATGATCTCAGGGTCCTGGGATCGAGCCCCGCGTCCAGCTCTCTGCTCAGCGGGGAGCCTGCTTCCTCCTCTCTCTCTGCCTGCCTCTCTGCCTACCTGTGATCTCTGCCTGTCAAATAAACAAATAAAAAATCTAAAAAAAAAAAAAAGTTCTAACCCTGACCGTAAAGTCCATGCCCAAGGCTCCTCATGAAGAAATATTTGGAGGAGTTCGCATGACTGATTCTGAAGAAGTGCATACCATCAAAGGACACTGACAGAAAACACAAGTTGCTCTTAAACCCTTGAAAAGATGCTCAATCTCACACACAAGATAAATGCAAAATAATCTACAATTTTTCCACCTATCAAGTGACTAACGATCCCAGATCTAAGTCCATTAGCCAGGCTATGGGAAAATAGGAGTTTTGTAACTTGGCAATGCTGATAACTTACAGATGCATATCCCTGGACTCAGGGAGTCCACTTCCAGAAATTCCCCAACAAATTACTGCACACACGTGAGATGACCTGTGCAAAGTTACTCACTGCAGCACTGTGGGAAGAGCAAAAAATAGTAAACACCACAGATGTCCCCAGTAGGAGACTGCCTAAATGATGGCACACCCATCTAGTGGAATATGTGGCCTTAGAAATGAAGGAGGATGCTTTTTAATGTGCAGCAATAAGAAGACTTCTAAGATACATTGTTTAAAAAGGCAAGATGCAGAACAGAGCATACAGTGTGCCCCTAATGTGTAAAGAAAAGAAAAAAAAAAGTCTAATGTCTGTCCATCCATTACAAGATATCTGCAAAGATACACAAGATTTCAGAATTGTGGTTACCTGGTGAGGGGACCGGAAGAACTGGGGACAGGGTAGGAGGTAAAGTTTTCTCTGGGCCTTCTGTATTCATTGTGTTTTGAACCTTATCATTTATTAATTTTTCAAAAAGGTAAGTATTTTCTAGCTCAGACGTTCCACCTTTGTTTTAAAAATTGCAGAAGAATGCTTTGATGTCCATACAAGAATGTTCACCCTGTCTGATGATAGCAGAGGCCAGAAAATAACCCAAATATCCCACGGAAGAATGGGTACATAAATTATGGAAGTGCCTTAGAATGGAACATTTTGTAGCTATTATAAATGGTGAGGGAAAGGATGTGGCATGGGAAAAGGATGGCCTTCAAAAAATAGTCCTGGGTCATTTGAAAGGTCATACGAAGAAAAAAATGTATATTGACTCAAACCTTACACCATACACAAAAATTGATTCCAGATGTACTGCAAAAACTAAATATGGAAGGTAAACAATAAGGTTTTAGAAGAAAACAGAATATCTTAATGACTTTGCATTAAGTAAGATTTTTCTTAAAGATGTTATAGAAAGTACTAAAAGGGAAATTATAAGTACTAACATGAGAAATTGGACTTTATCAACATCTGACCTTCAAGAGATACCACTAGAGAGTGAAAAGGAAAGCTACAGAAAGGGAGAAGATGCCAAAATACACATATATGGCTAAGGGCTCCTATCTAGAACTTATAAAGAGCTCGTAAAACAACTGAGAAGCAGACAACCTTACCAGAAAAATGGGCAAAACCTAGAGTAGGCACTTCACAAAAGACAATACCCAAATAGCCAATAAATGTTTGACAAGTTCTGTGCTAATTTCACTAGTCATCAGGAAATTTCAAATTAAAACCATAATTGTACTGGGCGCCTGGGTGGCTCAGCTGGTTGAACGTCCGGCTCTTAATTTCAGTTCAGGTCATGATCTCGGGGTCGTGGGATTGAGCCCAGCATCAGGCTCCATGCTCAGCAGGGAGTCAGCCTGTCTCTCTCCCTCCCCCCAGTCATGCTCTCGTCTCTCAATAAATAAATTTTTAAAAAGCTCATGATTTTGCTGTAACCACCCAGAATCATTTAAATGAAAAAGAAAGACAATACCACATGCTGGCAAAGATGTGGAGCAGCCAGAACTCTCACACACTGCTGATGTGAGCGCAAGTTCATAAAACCACGTTGAACACTGTTTGACACTCTTGTGTCAAACTCATGTGGCGACTTTACATATTTACAGACAAATAGACAGACACACACACACACACACATATAATCTAGCAATTCCATCCCTGCGAATTAAACGTGGCAGAAGTGAATATATGTATGTTCCTGAAGGACACACAGGCTCATAGCAGCGCTCATTAATACACTAAACACGGAAACAACCCAAATGTCTACAGTAGAATGCACAAGTAAACTGTGAAATATTCACCCAATGGAGAACTACACAGTAATGAGCATGAACAAAGCATCGCTGCTGGCAACAACACAGATGAACCAGGAACAATGTTGAGTGAAGAAGCTAGACACAAAAGAATGTAAAATGGAGCACCCACTGTGGAAAACAGAATGGAGGTTCCTCAGAAAGTTAAAAATAGAACCGCCATATGCTCCAGCAAACCTACTCTTGGGTATATATCCAAAACAACTGAAAGTAGTATCTTGAAGAGATATTTGTACACCTATTTTTATACCAGCATTATTTACAACAGCCCAGAGGAGGAAGCAACCCAGCTGTCCATCAACGGATGAAGAGGATTTTTAAATGTGGTATATATGTAGAATAGAATATTATGTATCCTTGAAAAGGGAGGAAATTCCGACACGTGTTATCGCATGAACGGACCTTGAGGATATTATGCTAAGTGAAGTAAGCCAGTCACAAAAAGACAAATACCATAGGATTCCACTTATATGAGTTATTTAGAATAGTCAAAATCATAGAAGTAGGAAGCAGACTGGTCAGTGCCGGGGGCTGGAAGGGAGTGGGCTGAGGGAAATAGGGAGTTATTGTTTCGTGGGTATAGCATTTCAATTTTGCCAAATGGAAAGTTCTGGATATTGGTTGCCCAACAATATAAATATACTTAATCCTACCGAACTGTACACTTAAAAATGGTTCAAAACACAAAAGAAATTATTCAGGTGGTAAATTGTATATTTGTTTTTTCTCCACAATGATTTTTTTTTTATTAAAAATCTAAAAAGAATGGAGTGGAGCACCTGGGTGGCTCAGTCAGTTATGCCTCTGCCTTCAGCTCAGGTCATGGTTCCTGGGTCCTGGGATCCAGCCCCGCATTGCGCTCCCTGCTCAGAGGTGAGTCTGCTCCTGTGTCTCCCTCTGCCCCCTCCCCTCATGCTCTCTCTCTCCCTCCCTCTCAAATAAATAAAATGTATTTGAAAAAACATTAGGATAAATAATAACAGAAAGCTTTGCAAATTGGGGAAGAGGGAGATAATGCACAGATTTTAGAAGCTGAGTGAACCCCAGACAAAATAAACCAAAGAGATCCATTCCCAGAACCATCATAATCAAATTTCTGGACACTAAAAGGAAAAGAACATTTGAAAGCATCCACAGAGAGATGATACACTGCCCACCGAGAGTACCATGTCTCCAGTGACCGTGATTTCTCACCAGAAGCCATGGAGGCCAGAGAAGTGACACCACATTTTTCAGGTGCTAAGAGGAGAATTCCATATCCAGTGAGGTTGCCATCTTAAAGATATTGTCTTCTAATCCATGAAGATAGGATGACCTTCTACTTATTTAGATCTTCTTTAATTCCTTCAATGATGTTTTGTAGTTTTCAGTGCAACGTGGCTGGACACTTTTATTAGCTTTTATCATTTTCATGTGGATTCCTTGGTGCTTTTTGTATACAAAATCATGTCCTCCATAAATGGAGATAGTTTACATTTGTCTTTTAATCTAGATGCCCTCTATTTCTTCTTGTTGTCTAATAGCCCTGGCTAGAACCTCCACTAAAATGCTAAGTAGAAGTGGAGAAACCAGACATGGTTGTCCTGTTCCTGATATTACGGAGAAAACTTTCAGTCTTCTACCATTAAGCATGATATCATTTGTGGGATTTTCCATCTTTGCTAGGTTGAAGAAGTTCCCTTCTATTCTTATTTTGTTGGATATCTTTATCCTGTAAGGGTTTTGGATTTGTCAAATGTGGTTTTTCTTTTCTGTGTCTGTGGAGGTTAGCATGTGGCATTTGTCCTTTATTAATATGGTGTATTACATTGCTTGACTTTCTTATTTTGAACCCACTTGGCATTCCTTGGATAAATCTCACTTAGTCATTATGCATAAGCTCTTTTGAGAAAAGCATCCTTTATTTTTTAGAGCAGTCTTACAGTCAAAATGAAATGGAGGAGAAAATCCTCACAAACACACAGCTTCCTCCACCAGCAACATCCTGCTCCAGAGCGGTACATTTATTAGAATCAATGAACCAACAGCAACACATCATTATTATTCAAAGTCCACAGTCTACATTAAGAACTACTTTTGGGGGCGCCTGGGTGGCTCAGTGGGTTAAAACCTCTGCCTTCGGCTCGGGTCATGATCCCAGGGTCCTGGGATCGAGCCCTGCATCGGGCTCTCTGCTCAGCGGGGAGCCTGCTTCCTCCTCTCTCTCTGTCTGCCTCTCTGCCTGATTGTGATCTCTGTCTGTCAAATAAATAAATAAAATCTTTTAAAAAAAAAGAACTACTTTTGGCGTGGTATGTTTTATGGATTTTGACAAATGCTTAATAGCATTACACTATTATACAGAATAGTGTCATTGCCCTAGAAATGCTCTGTGCTTATCCTATTCAAACCCTTTCCCCTAATTCCTGACAACCACCAACGTTTTCACTGTCTCCACAGTTTGGGCTATTCCAGGATGCCATGGAGTGGAAGTGCACAGTGCGTAGCCTTCTTTAGATTGGCTTCTTTTACGTACCATCACACATCTCAGGTTCCTTATGTCCTTTCATGGCTTGATGATTTATTTTTATTTTTTTATTTTGAAAAATTTTTTAAGATTTTGTTTATTATTTGATGGACAGAGATCACAAGTAGGCAGAGAGGCAGACAGAGAGAGGGAGGAAGCAGGCTCCCCGCTGAGCAGAGAGCCCGATGCGGGGCTCGATCCCAGGACCCCGAGACCATGACCTGAGCCGAAGGCAGAGGCTTAAACAACTCTGAGCCACCCAGGCGCCACTATTTTGAAATTATTTTAATATACAAAACATTGGAACAAAAAAAAAAGAAATGAAAGAAAAACAGGAAACATACAGGCAAATTTTTACTACAGGAGCTTCTCAAATCCTCACTTGTTCACCAAGGCCCAAGATGAAAAACTTTTCTAAAAAGGTATTCAGGGTCCCTGGGTAGGCGAAGCTGGTTGAACGAATGACTTGGTTTTGGCTTAGGCCCTGATCTCAAGATCTTGAGATCAAGCCCACTTTGGGCTCTGAGCTCAGTGAGGAATCAGCTTGAGTTTCTCTCCCTCTGCCCTTCCCGGCACTTGCTCTCTGTTGCTCTCTCTCTCTCTAAAATGAATAAATAAATCTTTAAAAAAAATTAAAAGGTATTCAGTCACCAACAATGCTGTTATTAATAGCAATATGGGTCAATTTCACAAAAAGGAATTCCATTATAGCAAATAGCCAATGAATTCCATTATAGCAAATCCTATTGCTGTTGCCATGGCAATCTTCTGGAATTCTTTTCTACCAGGTTTAGTGCATCTTTTAACCAGACAAATTGAGTCCTTCTCAAACTGCTGACTTGGCTCAATGAACCGCATCACCTAATCCATGATGCTGCCCACTAACACCTCGGATGCCCAGGACATGTAGCACAAAAGTGGACTAGCTCATTTCTTTTTAGCCCTTAGTAATATTCCACTGTTTGAATGTACTAAGGTTTATTTTCCAATCACCTACTGAAGGACATCTTGGTTTCTTCCAAGTTCTGGCAGTTACAGAATAAAGCTGCGATGAACATCCATCTGCAGGTGCTGTGTAGACAAAAGCTTCCCACCCCTTCAGGTAGATACCAAAACAGGAGCGCAGTGGCTGAACTGAAGGGTAGAGCATATTTAGGTTCACGAGAAACTTCAAAACTTCCTTCCAAAGTGACTCCACCATTTTTGCCTCCTTGAAAGCAATAAATGACCTTTTTCCTTGCTCTACATCATCACCAGCATTTGATATTGTCGGTGTTTTTGATTTGATTTTCACCATTCTAATAGATGTGTGGTGGTATCTTGTTGTGACTTTATTTTGTGGTTCTTGATGACATATGACACAAAGCATCTTTTCATATGTTTATTTACCATTTGTATATCTTATATGTCGAGTTTTTTGTTCTGATCATTTGCGCATTCTGGATAACAGTCCTTTATCAGATATGTCTTCTGCAAATATTTTCTCCTAATATGGAGAGGCCTGTCTTCTCATTCGTCTGGTACTAGCTTCATTATGCTAGTATTTTTTTTTTTTTTGGTTAAGTTTTAAAAATCCACATTCATAAGGGATATTGGTTTGCAGTTTTCTTGTGATATCTTTATTTAGTTTTGGTATCAGGGTAATATAATACTGGCTTCATAGAACATGCTGGAAAGTGTTCCCCCCTCTTCTATCTTTTAGAAGAGTTTGTAAGGATTAATGTTACTTCTTTAAACATTTGGAAGAATGAACCAGTGAAAACATCTGTTCCTGGGTATCCTTTGTGGGAGCTTTATGGTTATTTTTTTATTTTATTAAAGATTTTTATTTATTTGTTTGTTAGAGAGAGAGAGAGCGCGCGAGCACAGGCAGACAGAGAGGCAGGCAGAGGCAGAGGGAGAAGCAGGCTCCCTGCCAGGCAAGGAGCCCGATGTGGGACTCGATCCCAGGATCCCTGGGATCACGACCTGAGCCGAAGGCAGCTGCTTAACCAACTGAGCCACCCAGGCGTCCCGAGCTTTATGATTATTAATTACTTGCTGTAAGTCTGTTCAAAATTTCTGTTTCTTATTGAGTCAGTTTTAAGAATCCATGTCTTCTCATGAATTTGTCCATTTAATCCGGGTTATCTAATTTCATGGTATACAATACTCCTCCCCTCTCCCACAAGAAATGAAAATAAAAACACAATGGTCCAAAATCTTCAGGATGCAGCAAAACCTGTTCTAAGAGGGAAGTTTATAGCAATACAAGCCTACCCCAAGAAGCAAGAAAAGTCTCAAATAAACAACCTACCTTACACCTAAAGGAGCTAGAAAAAGAACAACAAAACCCAAAACCAGCAGAAGGAAGGAAATAATAAAGATTAGAGCAGACATAAAGATATATAGAGAGAAATATCTATATCTATATATAGATATATATAAAACAAGGAGTTGGTTCATTAAGAAAAATGAACAAAAGTGATAAACCTTTAGCCTACTCATAAACAAGAGAGTAAGAAAGAACTGAAAGTCAGAAATGAAAAAGAAGAAATAACAACCAACACCACAGTAATATAAACAATTGTACGAGAATATTATGAAAAATTACATGCCAACAAATTGGACAACCTAGAGGAAATAGATAAATTCCTACAAAGATATATAACCTACCAAAACTGAATCAGGAAGAAACAGAAAGTTTAAACAGACTGATTACCAGCAATGAAATTCAATCAATAATTTTAAAACTTCCAATACACCAAAGTCCAGGACCAGAGGCTTTACAAGTGAATTCTACCACATTTTATTTTTTTTAAGATTTTACTTATTTATTTAAGAGGGAGGGAGAGAGAGAGAGAATGAGAGGAGAGTGGTCAGTAGGAGAAGGAGAAGCAGACACCCGGCTGAGCAGGGAGCCAGATGTAGGACTCGATACCAGGCCTCCAGGATCATGACCTGAGCCGAAGGCAGTCGCTTAACCAACTCAGCCACCCAGGTGTGCGAATTCTACCAAATATTTAAAGAAGAGTTAATCTCCATTCTTCTCAAATTATTCCCAAAAACAGAAGAGGAAGGAAGGCTTCCAAATTCATTCTATGATGCCAGCATTACCCTGATACTGTAACCAAATACAGACAGCACTAAAAACCCCTAGCATACTGGTCAATATCTCTGATGAACATAGAGGCAAAAATCCTCAACAAAATATTAGCAAACAGGATTCAACAATACATTTAGAAAATCATTCACCAAGATCAAGAGGTGGTTCAATATTTGCAAGTCAATCAACAGATGAATGAATGAAGAACAGAACAGAATATTACTCATCCATAAAAAAGAATGGAATCTTGCCAATTACAACAACATAGATGAATCTAGAGGGTATAATCACAAGTGAAACAAATCAGAGAAAGATAACTACCATATGATTTTACTCATGTGGAATTTAAGAAACAAAACAAATTAAGGGTAAAAAGGACAAACAAAAAAACAGACTTCTAACTATAGAGAACATCAGAGGGGAGGTCTGTGGGGAATGGGTGAACCAAGTGATGGGGATTAAGAGTACACTTACCTTTTTTTCCTTTAAGATTTTTAAAAAAGATTTTATTTATTTATTTGACAGAGAGAGAGAGAGAGATCACAAGTAGGCAGAGATGCAGGCAGAGGGGGAGGGGGAAGCAGGCTCCCCGCTGAGCAGAGAGCCCGATGCGGGGCTCGATCCCAGGACCCTGAGACCATGACCTGAGCCAAAGGCAGAGGCTTAACCCACTGAGCCACCCAGGGGTCCCAAGAGTACACTTACCTTAATGAGCACTGAGAAATGTTTAGAATTGTTGGTTCTATATGTTGTACACCTGAAACTAATATAACACTGTATGTTAACTATACTGGAATTTCAAAAATAAATACATAAATAAAGCAGTAGATGAAATTCCTATGTGAAAAATGTTCTCCCTTGTCAAGATAATTTTCTTCTTCCTGCCAGTGGCGCAAGTCCCGAGAGAGGTGCCTGTGTGAGAATGCCCCCTTCAGGGCCTCCTAAGCCCAGCCTAAGTGAGGTTTCTTTTATTTATGTTCATTCACAAAGGCATATTGTGGGGTGACATCCTCTAGTTTCCTTCAGCCTTAATGGAATTTCTACTTTATTTTTTATTTTCCTTCTCAAAAGTGCCTGGCAAGTCAGTAATAACCCTACAAGTGGGTCTTACTTTACTGATGTAGGGATGGGACTGGAGGTGAGTGAGCAAACCGTGGACGCCTGTTCCCAGATCCCGCCGAAGGGAACAGAAGGGTCATGCTGGTGGGAAGCAGTGGCATTCCCGAGAGAGGCCAGCCCCAAATGGTGTGCAAGACTCTGGGCCACAGCCACCCAGGGTACCCGGCAGGGTCTGGGAACCCCTACGGCAGGGCTGGGAACCCCTTAGAGCCTGAACAAAATCCCAGAGGGCCAGGAAAACATGGGGTGACGGTTTCTCAAAAAATTAAAAACTGGGGGCACTTGGGTGGCTCAGTGGGTTAAAGCTTCTGCCTTTGGCTCAGGTCATGATCTCAGGGTCCTGGGATCAAGCCCTGCATCGGGCTCTGCTCAGTGGGTAGCCTGCTTCCCTTCCTCTCTCTGCCTGCCTCTCTGCCTACTTGTGATCTCTGTCTGTCAAATAAATAAATAAAATCTTAAAAAAAAAAACTTTAAAAAGGGCTTCAGCAGTGACTACGGGGTCCATATCACCCTGGGAAAACTCAGGACCCTCTGCAAGCTAGAATGGCTTTTTTTGTTTTGATGTTGGATGGCCCTCAGAAGGAACCTTAGATTTGCCTACCATCTGACATGCTTATCACATGGTCACGGGATACCCAGGGCACCCAGACCAGTTTCCATATACTGACTCCTGGTTAGAAATAGCTAGAGCCCTTCCTCCATGGGTATGGGTCTGCATTAATAGTAAGGGACAGTGCAGGATCCTTGTCACTCAACCAAACAGAAGTACTCGGAATAAAGCCATACATGGGGGACCCAGGGAAAGAGCTCCCACCACCGTACGTTCCTCTGACCCCCACCCAACTGCTCCTGAAGTGGGACCGGCCACCCTCAGTCTTCCCGCCGCCTCCGGTCCCATCCCTGCCTCCCGCGTTCCAGCGCAGCTTCTCCGACACCTCTGAGCAGCCAGCAGCCACAGTGTCCCCGCCGCCTCCAATTCCCCAGCCGTGGGAATGGTCTCACTGCCAGCGTCCTTACTGCCCCAGCTACTCGTGATGGGGATATCTCCCCAGAACCCAAACCCGAAACACCACGCACCGTCTCCAAACCTGGGAGATCCCAGCTTACCAAATGCCCCTCCGTGAGACTCGAGGTCCTGATACGATTGGCACAGACAGCACCCCCCAACCGGGTCGGCCCATCATCTATCATCAGCCTTTCACCACCACGGACCTCCTAAACTGGAAACGTGGACTCCCGCATATTCAGAGGAACCACAGGCAATGACTGACCTCATGGAATCCATCTTCCAAACCCACTGACCAACGTGGGAAGATTGTCAACAGCTCCCTGGCACCTTGTTCAACACCGAGGAGAGAAGAAGAATCCTTCGGGAGGCGCCTAAGTGGCTGGGGGAGGTGGCTCCAGCAGGCGTTATGAGTACCGAGGGATGCGCACAGGGGTCTGCACCAGCCAATCGGCCCGACGGGGACTTCAACATGGAAGAAGGCCGTAACGCCACCAAGTGCTACCAGGAAGCCATCCTGCCAGGTCTCCGACAAGGCGCCAAGAAACCTACTAACATGTCAAAGACAGCTGATGTGACTCAAGACGGGGAAGAAACTCCTGGTAATACTACGAGCGGCTTTGCGAGGCTTTCTGCACATACACTCCATTTGGCCCAGAAACACCCGAGAGCCAATGGATGGTAAATGCAGCCTTCCCGACACAGTCATTTCCTGATATCCGTCTCAAGCTCCAAAAACTTGAGGGTTTTGCTGGGATGAACATCACCCCGCTACCAGAAATAGCCAATGAAGTCTATCGAAACCAAGAGACTGTAGCAAAACGCAAGGCTGAAAAGAAGATGAAACAAAAGGTCCCCCTGCTGGCTGCAGCCCTTCAACAAAACTCTCACCTACGAGGACCGGCAGAACAGTTAAGAGGACAGCCTCAACAATGCAGAACCCTCAGAAAGGACCAAGGCACACACTGCAAGGAAATGGGGCACTGGAAGAACGAATGCCCAAATCGAAGGCCAAAACCATGCAAATCCTCCCTCCGACCTGAAACCCAGGCAGACCGGGATCCAGACTTTATCGGACTTGCCAACATAGACTCGGACTGGGCTCAATAAAGTTAGGCCCCCGGAGCCCATGGTTGATGCAAATGTGGGGGGCCAAAAGATCACCTTCATGGTGGACACCAGGACAGAACACTCGGTAGTAACTACACCAGTGGCACCTCCTACAGGGCCAACCGTAACCATCATGGGTGCCACACAGAATGGAGCCACAAACCAACCCTTTTGCCAATCCCGAACTTATAAGCTAGGCGGACACATTGTGTCCCATGAATTTCTATATGTTCCAGACTGCCTGCTCCCTTTACTGGGAAGAGATCTGCTTTCAAAATTAGGAGCACAAATCTCCTTTGAATCTTCTGGACAGGCCACCATGAGTCTAAACCCCACCAGACCTCAACTCATCTTGTCCCTCAACACACCCGGGACAAAGAATGGAGACTGTTCGAACAAGAACACCTGGAGACAAACCCCGAGGCCTACCGAACTGCAGTCCCCAATGTATGGGCGGAAGATAACCCTCCGAGACATGCCATCTGGTGAGCTCCAGTCATTATAGAACTAAAGGCTGAAACGTAGCCGCAACGGCAAAGGCAGTATCTGATCTCACCAGAAGCCCAAATAAGCATACAGGCCCACCCAGAGCGACTAAAAGAAGCAGGCACTCTAGTCAAATGCCAAACTCCCTGGAACCCTCCACTGCTGCCAGTCAAAAAGCCCGACGGTGACTACCGACCCATCCAGGACTTGCGTGCCGTAAACCGGGTTGCTCAGACTCTACACCTGGTGGTCCCAAACCCCTATAATCTCTTAAGCCAGATCCTGCCAGACACTGCCTGGTTTACCTGCCTCAATCTAAAGGACGCCTTTTTCTGTATTCGCCTAGCCCCTGTAAGTCAACCTCTCTTTGCCTTTGAATGGACTGATGTCAGCTCAGGACACCAGATGCAACTCACCTGGACCAGACTTCCACAAGATTTTAAAAACTTACCAACAATGTTTAGTGAATCCCTGGCCTCTGACTTGGCTGACTTCCCCAGGGAGCAATCTGGCTGCACGGTACTCCAGTATGTTGATGACCTCCTCGTCGCCAGCCCAACTAAGGAATCCTGCCACCAAGGAACATTCAACCTCCTATATCACTTATCAAAAAGAGGATATCGAGCATCCTGGGAAAAGGCTCAATTATGTAGACAAGAGGTCAAATACTTAGGATTCATGATAACTCAAGGAAGATGGGCCCTCAGCACCGAACAAAAGGCCGTGATAACTAACCTCCCATGGCCCACCACTAAACGAGCTTTGCGTGAGTTCCTAGGGGCTGCAGGATTCTGTAGAATCTGGACTCCAGGATTCTCAGTCGTAGCCAGACCCCTGTATGATTCACTAACGGGACCAGATAATCAGCCTCTACAAAGGGAAGACAAACAAGAGAAAGCTTTCAAGGAACTCGAGGACTTACTTGGAAGGGCCCCAGCCCTAGGCCTGGATACCAGGAAACCCTCCTGCCTGTACGTTCATGAAAAAAACAAAATTGCCATTAGGACTTCTAACCCAACCAATAGGCCCTTGGGAAAAGCCCATAGCATATCTGTCAAAGAAATTAGACCCTGTCGCCTCGGGATGGCCCCCTTGCCTACGAGCCTTGACAGCCACCACACTTCTCATCTAGGAGGCTGACAAACTCACTCTAGGACAATAGCTCCCAGTAAAAGTTCCCCACTCGGTGATCACTCTTCTGAACAGTCAGGGTCAGAAATGGATATCAAACACCAGGCTCACTCAATATCAAGGGCTACTTCTAGAAAATCCTTGCATAAACCTACAGACTGTGCAGGCCCTCAACCCGGCCACATACTTCCCAACGGTGGAAGGGGAACCAGAATATAACTGTCGGGAAATCATATCTGAAGTCTACACCACCCAGCCGGACCTCCAGCATTCCCCTCTGACGAACGCTGACTTTACCCTATACACTGATGGTAGCAGCTTCCTAAGTAATGGCCTAAGAAAATCGGGTTATGCCGTTACCATGGCTACAGAAGTCCTAGAAGCCAAAGCACTCCCTGCGGGATTGTTAGCTCAGAGAGCTGCACTCTGGGCCCTCATTCGGGCGCTCTTACTGTCTAAGGACAGAAAGGTCAACCTATATACCGACTCAAGGTACGCTGTCACCACTCTACATATACATGGGGCAATCTACAAAGAAAGAGGACCCCTCACATCCAATGGAAAAACCATCAACAACAAAAATGAAATCCTCCAGTTGTTAGAAGCAGTATGGGCACCCTGGAGCTTAGCCATCATCCACTGTCGGGGACACCAAAAAGGAGATGCCAAGCCAGCTACAGGGAACCGCTTAGCTGACCAGGCAGCCAGGGAAGCTGCCCAAGACGGACAACCTGCCATTACAGCACCTGTTACCCTCTCCTTACGAAATCCCACTTACACAGCAGCTGAAGATGACTGAGCCAAAACCGAGGGAGTCATTCACCATCCCAAAGGGTGGGGGATCCTCCTGGCTGGGGGCCTGCTCATTCCAGGGAACCTCGCCCCTATGCCGTCACTGAACAACATTCAACTTCACACTTGGGAAAAACAGGGCTTGAGAAACTGCTGGCAAAACACTTCTACATCGCCAGACTCGCAACCTTATGCAAGTCGGTCACAGACCAGTGTGCCACTCGTGCTAGACACAAGCCAAAACCCGGACCTGCCCCGCCCGCCAGAGTACAGCGCACAGGGACGGCTCCCTTCGAAGGCCTGGAAGTGGACTTCACAGGGATGACCCCTTACCGACGTATAAAATATCTGCTACTTCTGGTCTGTACCTTCTCAGGATGGGTAGAGGCATATCCAACCCAGACCGAGAAGGCCAGAGAAGTCACCAGAGTACTCCTCCAGGAGGTCATGCCTCAGTACGGCATCCCGCTTACCATACATAGTGACAATGGCCCGGCTTTTATCTCTGAAGTCCTATGAGAGTTAATTTCAGCCCTCAACATCTCCTGGAAACCACACAGCCTACCGTCCTCAGAGCTCAGGGAAAGTAGAGCATATGAACCGTACCCTCAAGGAAACCCTGTCCAAGTTACATGCTGAGACCTCCTCAAGGTGGACAGATCTACTTCCCTTAGCAGTGCCCTGCTCCCGCTACACCCCTCAGAAAAATGGATTCTCCCATTTGAAGTACTCTATGGCAGGTCACCCCCACTGTTGTCTTCTTTCCAGGCAACCTTAACGTCTTAGGAGACACACACCTCCAGGACCCAATGTTATCCCTAGGAAAGATCCTCACAGAATTACACGCCTACATATTAGAGAGGGCCCCTATATCCCTAGGAACCCCTGTCCATTCCTTCCGCCCTGGAGATGAGGTCTGGGTAAAAGATTGGAAACATGAACCCCTTCGCCCAACCTGGACTGGCCCACATACAGTAATTCTCATAACTCCCACTGCTCTCAGGTTACCAACATCACACGATGGATCCACCATTCGTGAGTGGAAAAGGCAAACCCAGACCAAGCTACCTGGACCCCACATCCGTCACCATCAAACCCTCTGAAGATCACTCTAAAGAAGGGCCCCTAAACTCAAAAATACATCCTCTCCTTTCTCAACCCAGCTGGAGCCTCACGTTATGGCTACTAAGTTTCCTCTGCCTCTTCCCTCCAGGGACCCCCCCACTAACCCAGCAACATATGACAGGAAATCAACCCAGACTTTGGGAGGCCAGGACAAAGTCCTTCGTAACCAGACCACTGGCGAGTATCCCACCTTCCAGATATCCCTGTCAACCCCTGGCTCTGTACAAGGAACAAGTGCTTGAAGGGAGGCTATGTAAAGAACAGGGACACCAGATGTACCTTTGCCCACACCAGGAGTTAGAGGAATGCAGGGAAACCTTCTGTGACCAATGGGGGTGTGAGACCATGCCCCATGGGTGACATCAGGCAACCTTCGGGTCTCCCCAGTTTACATGTCCCAGGCTAACCAAACACTCACAGTTACCCCCACAGAACTGCGGAGGCACCTGCTGCTGTGACGTGGAGGGGCTACGTTTGTATGTTTCCGGGAGGGACACTGGAGTGACATTCACTCTCCGCCGGGACAGACCCCCTCCGAGGCCCAGGTTCCCTTCTATAAACCCCACTCCCAGGGCCAACCACTCAAAACTGTTCTCGCCAGCTCTTAAATACCTCCTACCACTTACGGCTCAACTCGACCCATTCCCCTACTGGTTCCACCTGCTGGGTCTGTCCCCCCTTGAATGGATCAGCTTTCTTCGGTGTCCCTGTCCCTCCTACCTGGCCGTTGCCCAATAATACAAGCCCTATGAGCTCTGGCTCCGTCCCGCTGCTCCCAGCTAACAGTCTAACCTGCTTTCTGCCCCCTGGCTGCACCGAGGCCCCCGACCTAGGCTGCCAGAACTTCCCGGCTCCTCTGCCTTACTGCACCCGCCCCCGCCGGCATCTTCCTCTCCTGCGAAAACAACTTCTCTTTAGGTGCCACCACGAAAGTGTTTTTGTCCCCCGCTGCCTCACTATAGTCAACCTTCCAGTTCCGGTCCCGGGTCTCTCTTCACCGCCGAAGCCAACGGGCAGTCGTCTCACCCTTCCTCCCAGGGGCCGGAATCTTCGCTGGCGCGGCTACGGGCACATCGGGCCTCGGGACTTCCCTTAACTTTTACTTCAAGCTTTCACAGGAACTCAGCGATGACATGGAACGTATCGCAGATTCACCAACATCCCTCCAGACGCAACTCTCCAGTCTGGCGGCGATAGCCCCCCAGAATCGGCGAGCCCTCGATCTCCTCCCTGCTGCCACGGGAGGATGCTGCTAGTCTATCAACCCGGCCGGGACAGCCACTCCCAAGGTTCGCGAGCTCCGGGAGCACATCCAGCATGGTCGAGAAGATCCCACATCTTGGGATTCACATAACCCACAGTCATGGACATCTTGGCTATGACCCCTAGCAGGCCCTTTATTGTCCCTACTTCTCCTAGTTACCCTCCGTCCTTGTCTCCTCAACAGCCTCGTCCGCTTCATCAGAAATACCATGTCTCAATACACAACAGCCCGTACCCTGACCCTCTGGAGATTCAGTCCCTTAAATCTAGATAACGATGATCTCTAGGGTACCCCTGCCCATCAAGACGGGACACGAGGCGGATGGAGACCCCCGGGGCCTCAGCCCCTCCCTGTCTGCTGCTCTCCATTGCTCCTGCTGAGACGGAAGAAAAGACCAAAAAGACTTAACCGCTTGGTTAAGAAAAGAAAACAAGTTCCCGGGGATGACTTAGGGCTCTCCTGAAACGCTTCCCTATAGATTATACTCCAGCATAAAGGGGGCCAATCGGCCCTGAGAGATCACAAAAAATGTCATTACCATCACCCGTAACCATAAAAACTCACCCCTAAGCCTGCCAGGTGCTCAGTCTTGGGGGAACGATCCCACTGAGCCCGCCAGGAAAAAGAAAGCTGTGTCCTCCCAGTTCCATGTGCCGCTGAGTTTCCTCGGTCGCTTCAGATTTTTCTGCAACACACCAAGCATGAGAGGCACTTCTTGGGTCTCCCCCGCTTGACCCATCTGCACCTCACGGGGTAGGGCCCTTGCGGCCGCGCTCCCCACTCCCAGAACCCGGCTTCTGCTTTTGCACACGGCACACCGGCCACCCGCTCCCTCCTGCTCTACCACAGCCTCCACCACTGCCGCCTGCTCTACCTCCTGGCTACCCACTGCCCACCACGGTCATGCCTCACACACATGGTGAGTGGCGCTGCTGCCGCCGGTTCAGACCCGGAGCCTGTGCTGTGTCCGCACACTGTTGACGAGAGCGGCCGAGCATCGTCGTGTGGTTTTTTAACGATTGATTTTGCGCTCCCAAACGTGGACGTGTCAGGCCAGGAGCAAGTCCACCAGACCTTGCCCACCCACAGGCCATCCGCGGTCACGGCCCCTGTTATGGCAACGTGGTGCCCTTTACTGCCCAGCCACCCTTGGCTCCCTCGGCTTCTCTCCACGGCAGCCTTCCCGCCTACTTACCAAAAGGACCCGTCCTGTCGGAACCGGCCACCTCCACTGGTCCGGCAGGAATGTGATGCTAACAGCTTAGCGCAAAATCAATCGTTAAAAAACCACATGACGATGCTCGGCCGCTCTCGTCAACAGTGTGCGGACACAGCACAGGCTCCGGGTCTGAACCGGCGGCAGCAGCGCCACTCACCAAGCCTGCGGTGACAGGGGTCCCCGGCACCAGGTTCCTGGCGTGCAGGGGGTGGAGCCTGCTCCTTACAGGACGCCTTTCCCTTCAGCCGAACAACTCGGACAGTCCAGGTCGACCTCCAGAAGAGGCCTCAAGGTATCAGGTCACGCAGCACGTAACTGAAATAGCCAACCATCGCCATGCTGGGCACCTGGGGGCAGCAGCGAGAACAGGACTGCAAATGGCCCCTGAGCCTGTCTGTCCCCAGCCTCGTCACCATGGCCTTGGTTAACTGTGTGTCTGGTGGCTTCAGAAATATGTCCTTTAACAGATTTGCTCCTCAAGCAATAACTACAGCTGACGGCCAGGGGACCCACTTTGACATCTGTGCTCTGGGTAAGAGCCCTTCCAGGCAGTGTAAAAAGGCCACACGGAGGGGCACCGGGGTGGTACAGTCGGTTAAGCACCCGACTCGGGTTCGCTCAGGTCCTGATCTCAGGGTCGGCTGGCTCTGCACTCAGCAGGGAGTCTGCTCAAGGTTCCCTCTCCCTCCCCCTCCGTGCCTCCCCCCCACACCCGGGTGTGCTCCCTCGCTCTAGGTCTCTAAGGGAAAAAAAAGGCTACATTGAGAGTTGGCAGGTGGATTGCTTGCCCAAGAGGGACATGGGAGCCACGGAGAGCCTTACCCGGGACTTTGTGAGGATGCTTTAGAGTTTGGCTGCAACAGGGCCACACACTCTGCTCGGAAAGTTGTCATCCAGCGGCCGAAGCTCCTGCGAGGGCAGTCCTTCCTCTCTGACAGGTTCGCGCGCCTCCTTCCTGAGCGGGGCTGCTGGGTCGGTGAGACCCCTTCTGGCCTTGGGATGCCCGCCGGAGCCCGGGCATCTTCCCCGAGGCCCGGCCATCCCGGGTGTGGCGCTCCCGCTGGGCTGAGGCGGCGCCCCGTCCCCTCACCACCCGCCACCGGAGTCCGGTCCGCACTCACACGTCCCTGGAAGGACGTCCCCTGGACTCCAAAATACTGGACGGGAACACACCTGTTCGCACGAGGAGGCGGGGTGAGCCGACACAGAGGGAGTCCGCACATCTGAAGTCCGTCCACGGGACCGCCGTGTGCTGGGAAGTGACACAGGAAGAGGAACAGCCACCACCGCCGGCTGAGCACACTTCCGTGTTTGCAAGTCAGAAATGCAAGGGAACTGCGGCCAAACAGTGTGAGCAGCGACCCCTGGGCTTGCCGTTGGAGGGGCAGGCATTAGGGGCCGTGGAAGCAGGGAAGGAGATGTTTTACTCTAATTTTATACCGTTTCCTTTTTTTGTTTTGTTTTTAAGATTTTATTTATTTATTTGTTAGAGAGAGAGCGCGAGCACAGGCAGACAGAGAGGCAGGCAGAGGCAGAGGGAGAAGCAGGCTCCCCGCCGAGCAAGGAGCCCGATGTGGGACTCGATCCCAGGACGCTGGGAACATGACCTGAGCCGAAGGCAGCCGCCCAACCAACTGAGCCACCCAGGCGTCCCTAATTTTATACCGTTTTTAAAACTGTGTGGGATTATCGTTGGCTTTGATTTTGTTGGGTCGGTGTATTTTTCTAGTGGAACCAAGGACACGAACTTAAGATGGGGAGGAAAGGACTGGGCCCCTGTGTGCTGTGTGTGTCCCTACCCAGACCCTGGTTTTCAAGGGGTGTCCCTACCTGGCGGAGCCTGCCGATCCGTGGAGACCGCGACCAGTGCCCCCTCCCCCTCCACCCCTGTGTCCAGGGCAGTGCTGGGCACAGTCCTGCACCCAGAGTCTCAGTTCAGGTTCCGATGTTGACTCCTGCCACCAGTGGGAGTCGTCCCCTTGAGGAAGTAATTTCCCATCCCTGCCCCCCCATCACCTTCACCCCCAGCCCCAGGGTAAGTTACGGTAATTTTCTGACTCCCACTATAACCTCTTAGGTAAAGAAACTTGGAGAAAAGGCACAGCAAAGTTGGGACTAGTGCAACCCTTCTGCCTGGAGCCATGAAACACTTGGGTGGTGCTTCAAGTGGGTCTGGGCCAGTCTATTTGCATTTCAAAGGCTTTTGGAGGCTATCTGGTGTAGTCCCTGTGTGTCACTGATGCAGACACCCAGGCTCCAAGGCTCCAAAAGCAAAGTGTCTCACCGAGGCCCTCCTCTGTTCTTAGGCAAGGCCATTGGCTGGGCAAGACTGGGCGAGAGCCGACCCCCATCCCACTAAGGGAACGGTCTACAATCACTAAAGTGCATCTCCCTCTGGGAACTACCTGCGCACCTGGGCAGCAGTGAACTCACCAGGAGTTCTGGGTCCTCTGTCTCTCCTGGAGAGGTCAGGAGGGGGCAGACGCCAAGGCTGTCAACCATTTTCAAAGCGACTGGGGAAAAAGAGGAGGACATAAACATTTGTCTGTGATTGTAGGAGTCTTGCTGTCCCTCCGGGTGTCACCACAGAAACATAGGAAGCCGCAGTCGTGGGGCCTGAGCTGGCTCCCCAGCTCTGCTGCCCAGTGGTCAGGTCTGCTGGCAGCCGCAGGGCCCGCTCTTCGGGACTCCCATCTGGAGCAAAAGCAAATAGGTGACACTGATTTTAATAATATATTTTCTTTTACCCAATATATCAAGAATGTTATCGTTTCGACCATGTAATGAATATAAGTATCACTGAGCTACTTTACACGTGTTTTTTGTGTTGAGTGTCCGCAAGGCAGCGTGTGCGGGCACTCATGTCACAGCCCAGCTCAGACTTGCCACGTGCAGGCGCCCAATAGCACGTGTAGGTCGCGCGCTGTGTGGGATAGAAGTGCCCTCATGGCCCGTGTCAGGGGAGGAAGCAGCAGGTCATGTCCAAGACCACTGGAACCCAGGGCTATGTCTGCTGAGGGGCCTGGGCCTGACCTCTGCTCTGGAAGAAACAGGTGAGGGCGGAGGTGAGGACCACCTAACGCACGGGCCGGCTTGTCCAGGGCTCCGCCAACAGAGGTGCACGAGAGTCCCGAACCCTGGGCGCTTTCCTCTGCGGACGGCCGCTCAGGCTCTGTTCGGATCCATCCTTTCCTACAACGACGCTAGAGTTTTTCCCCTCCAGAAAAACCTCCCCCAGCTCCCGCGTCCACCCCTCAGAGCTTCTCCTGCTCCCTTGCAAACCTGCCTGGGTCACGTATCCTGGTCCTCCTGTGCCTCCTGTTCCCCTCTGTCTCTCTGCTTGTCCCCGCAAGGGTAGTGGGTCTCCTCGGACCGCAGAGCTCTTCAGTGGGACTGTGGAAGGCAAGGAAAGACGGAGAGCTTTCAGGGGCGGAAGGGTTGATAATCATGTGGGGCACTATGGGGCCTTGTGTGGTCCTTATAGGGTTGTTGTGGGGTTGTGAGGTCATTGTGGGGTGGTGGCCATTTTGCGGCGGCATGCGGCAGCGTGGAGCTGGGGTGAGGGACTGAGCTACCTGTACCTGCTGTATCTGTCCCCTAGGAGAGGAGAGGAAGGACTTCACTACACATCTGGTGAGTCCTTCAGTCCCAGGCGGGCTTTCTGATACTGAATGGACCCAAGCAGAGGCTCCGTGCATGTCTTTCAAGGACATACAGCTTTGGGGACCATTTCTAACCAGAACTGGTGCCTTTGAGGAGTGGAAGGACGCTGGATTTGCGGCCTGCTTCCCCCTTCCAGCAGGGGAGCAGGCTGGCGGACGGCCGCAGCTGGGACCGTCCAGGGCGATTATCGGACAGCTCGCGTAGCATGTCGTGTGGTTCTCGGCAGCTCCCAGGGACGGCCCCACTCCGCGTCTCAGCCCCTCGACCTTCTCAAGGCTGCTCCTTTGGATATTTAAATCACTCTGTTCTGCATAGACTTTTGTGAAAGCAATTTCTTTCTTTGTTTGTTTTTCCGGGAGGACCTCGTGAGGACGGCCCAAAACATTTCACTTGCAAATCAATACCGACAGAAACGAAACAAAGCAAAACTCCACGGAGTTTGCAAGGAGCACCTGATGCTCATTAGAATGCGGTTGTAACTAAGGACCCGCCCCGCTAATCGGGAAATGAGATAAGCCAGCAGCGGGGGGAGATAAGGCCGCGGACGTGCGGGGTTGCACTGGGGCCCCTGCTCTTCGCTGCCTCTCTCGGAGACTGCCGCTTGGGGCCCTTCTCGGCCCACTGTCCTACTCACAGCGGCTCACATGCTCCTGAGAACACTGGGACTTAGATTCCAGAAAAGGGGGCTCAGATATTCGGCATAAACCTTGACTCCCCACAATGTGTGCCAGTTGGCATAGTGGAGCGGCTTGATGGAAAGCTCATGCTGCGGTCACAGTTTGCCCATTGTAATTCAGAGGGTACGCAGGAGCTGCACAGGGACTGAGGAAGGGGTGAGACGCCCAGCCCGCATCGCCTGCAGCACAGCACACACAGGCAGGAGGCGTGCATTGGGGTGCAGGGGAGGTGCTGCTGTCCACTCTCTTCACTGACTTCACTGGTGACTGAGGCCCGCAGAACGGCATTCTTGGGTGACACGCGTGGTCGGTGGAGTCTATACCTGGCACCCTGTCTTGGGCCACGAGGTATCTGCACTCACCGGGTGGGCAGCCCTGCAGGGCCCAGGAACAGCCGAGAAAAGTCTGCGCTGCAAGGAAGCGAGACACTCTAGGAAGCACCCATTCCCGGGAAGATGGTGTTAAGGGAGGTGGGCCTTGCAAAGTGCTAAAAAGGGGCTTAACTGGGTGGGTCCCACCACCTTTCTATAAGACTCCGGGTGGGGGAGAGGGAGGCAGTTCCCACCGAGGGCCCTTCTGGGTGCCATCGGTGGCGGCTTGGTCATGTCTTCAGACCGTGAGTCCTTGCGGGGGGCTGGGGCTCTGGAGGGTTGGCGGCAGAGGCGGGGAGCGGGGGCCAGGCAGATCTCCGCCGTGTTGTTTGAGGGTTTGTGTTCACGGTGACATCTGGTACTGAGACCTGGGAAGGGGGAGACAAACACCCCAACGCGGGAGCTCAGGTGGTAGGAGGGGGAGGTGGGACAGTGCTCCTTCAGTTCCGAAGTCCGGGTAACTCGCCTTGGCGGGATGCGTGGAGCTGCAGGACTTGTCTGGGCCTGTTATTTTGCCGGTGAATTCTGTGTTGGCCTGAACCTCCTCTGTCAGTGGTGAGCCCGGCTCTGACGGACTCAGGGCGGCGGGGGAGGAGAGGTTAAAATTGAGGGCTGGGGGGCTCCCCCCGGGTCATAGGGGAAATGCTACTGTACAGAGATTCCCTGATGCTCAGATTTCTCATATTAAATACCTTGCAGTTTTTGGCATCTCCTCTTGTTTGTGTATCGTGGGTGCCAGCAGAGGTAGGGGACTCGGGTGTGCTCATCTGGAACCTGATGGGAACTCGAGCTGTCCCCACAGTTCGCAGAGCAGCTGCGGGGAACTGTTTGGGACAGCCAGCTGTGGCAAGACGAGCCCCTGGAGCCCCAGGTGTGGGAACTGAAGGGGGCTCACAAGTGGCTTCTGCCGAGGGCCCCGGGTCAGGGGCAGCATCTCTGGAGAGACTGGGAGAATTTCAGAGCGGCACAAGTCCTGTGCCGGGAAGCACCTGCCTTATCCTTGGGAGGATGCAGGCTGCTTGCTGACCTGGACACGTGTGGGGTCGCACTAACGCCACCTCTTTCCCTGTGTATCTGTCCCAGCGCCCCAAGGAGGTCGGAGACGCCGAAGGACCAAGTTCAGCAAAAGCCAGTACAAGGTGCTCATTGAGGCCTTTGAAAGGGACTCGTACCCTGATATTATCGCCAGAGAAGAACTGGCCAGGCGAACCCAGATTCCAGAGCCCAGAATCCAGGTGACTGTAGACCTGTGCTCCCTGATGGGCTAGGCGGGCAAGGTGGGGCAAGAGCCTGTTTTTAACTCGGACTTAACCACCCCCTTTGCGTTAATCCTCTCAATATCCTGTGAGATGGGCGTTGATTATCTCCATTCGTGGGGCATGGTTTGGGAACAGGTTACAGCTCTGGCCGGGCTGTATTTGCCAAATATTTACCATGTTCTCGATTTGGACAGAATGTCAAGTACCCACTGATTCTTTAAAAAAAAACTGTCACAAGCCCATTACATGTTAACTGAAACTACTCACCAGGATGACCAAGCGTATTCTCACAGGTGGAAATCGCCTCTGTGAGACGATGAGAGAGGAGGTGGGAAGAGCAGGGATGGGGTAGCGCCTCTGGGAAATGGGGAGTGAATGGTAGAGGCAGATTACATCCGGATTTTAACTTCACAGGGATCCCAAAAGGGCGTCAGGGATCCTGGGGGTCTGGGATCATTGAATCCTCTGGGTATCAGCATTCTGGGCACTGGGTCCCACCTCCAGGAAGTCTGCCGTGATGAGCGCGGGCGCGGCCTGGAATTGAGAGGGGAGCCCCAACATGGAAGGTTGTTTGGAAAGGCCCCTCAGGTGGTCTGCTGTGTAGCCAGCAGTGAAATGTCTGTCCTGGACTGACGCTTTTCAGTCCGAGACCATCAGGGTCTCTGGGAGTGGCCCCCGGTGTGCAGAAGCTTTAAACCCTTGCCCACTGCCGTCACCCCCCAGGGGGTCTGCTGTCCTCGGAGTCTGGGTTCAAGCTGGTTCTGGGAGTTCTGAAATCTCCCCGGTGGTTCTTGGGCACAGCTGAGTAGGAGTCACCCCACCAGGCTCCTGGGGGGGCCCCCTTGAGAGGTGCTTGATCACAGTGGAGGCACGAATCAGGGCCTGCTGCCTGGGAATGAACATCCCTTGAGCGTTTGCTGAAGAAAATCAGCCCAGAAGGGAGAAGGTTACCAGAAACACCCTGGTGGGCTCATCTGAGATAAGCCCGGGTGGTGAGGGCCCTGGGGCTTACTACTTTTAGAAACGTAACCAACCAAATTTTTCTAAATGAATTCCCATGTCTTCCTAGAAGTCCCCCTGCTGTTCCAAACCCTACAAAAAGAACCAGCACACAGAAAAGCTTAGTGAAAGGCCTGTGCCTGCGATGCTGGATTTAGAGGCCTCTCAATTTAGAGGCCTCTCGGTGGTTTGATGTAGTGGCCTTCTACCAGCTGCCTGGAACCTCACTCGGAGGGGGAGGCAGCGCTGCCTTCAGGACTCAGTCCCATCCCCAAGGGCTTGCCAGGCATGGTCTCCTTGAAGCCCAAACCAACCTAAGTGCCAGGTGTGACCTGATGACCTTTCACAGATGGGAGAATTGGCCACAGACGTTCAGCACTTGCGGTGGGATGGGTGGGTTCTGAGTTTGAGCTCAAGGAGGCCCTTGAGCCAGGAAGAGACCCTGACGTCAGTGGGGCCTGCCTCCCCGGCTGCCAGTGTGAGTCCTTGGTAGGGTCGGGGGCCTGCAGGTCTGACTAGGGTTTGCAGAGAGGGTTGGGGAGGAAGGCTCGCCGGTTCGCACAGGCAGCACCAGCACCTGGGCCTAGCTTGGGGCCAGGGTGTGTGTGGGGAGGGTGCAGGGTTGGAGTTCTGGATCTGGGAATGGCCCACCTTTATCTTGCAGTTTGTCTGGAGATCTTTGTTTCTTCCCTGCGCAGAGAAAATGCTGGGAGTTGTTCGCCTGTTCGCGTCCCATTGTTCTGTGGGATCTTCAGCCTCGCTTGGTGGCGGGGCCTATAAAGAGGTCACTGTTCTGTTCTGGAGGAGTGAAGGGAGGCCTGGCTGAGCTCCACTTGGGAGCCCAGGGGGTACGGGGTGCCCCTGCAGGCACTGAAACAACCTCTTCAAGCTACACAGTGGGGGTTGGGGGGGGGCATGTGAGCCTGGTGATTCTGTGCCTTGCTCCGAAATGGGGAAAGAGGAGGGGGCACCTGTCACTGGGCAAAGGCAAAGGAGCCCCCACCAACCCTGGGCTGCACAAAGGACTCATCGCTCAGGTGGCCCATAGAGGAACTGATACTGAACCTGGGCGGAAAGGGCTTTGCTCAGGTGTCCATCTCACTCCCTGTATGGTGGAAAGGAGACCACCCAGATAAGGTGGCTAGAGGACTGGGCAAGGTGCAGCCCTGTCACTGGGTTCAGGGAAGCCTGGAAGGCAGGCGGGGAATGGGGACTGCGGGTCTGGGTGTGCTCCGAGGGAGGCTGTGGGCACCAGGACTCCAGGGTGGTTGCTGGAGGCGGCATCATGTACCAGTGTGGGGAGCAGATCTGGTGGCTGGTCCTGAGTTTGAGAGCAGGTGACAGGGGTCCCAACTGTTGGCAGCAGCAGAGGCTGTGGGTCAGGGGTCTGTGGCGGTAGGTGCTCTGGCCCTATCTGTCTGCATGTTCAGCCCTCACTGTTTTCCAGCACGAGTGAAAAACATCTCACTATTTTGAATACTTGTTTAATGAACAATGAATGTATGTGTGAAAAGGAAGGCAAAGGTCCTCAGAACTTCAAAAAAATTCTGTCTGAAAGTACTGGTTAGCATCTCTTTGTGGGGAGAACATTTAGAACCTGCTTTCTCGGTGACGTTCAAGTATATGAGACAGAATTAGTAGCCACAGTCACCGTGCTCTACCTGAGAAGGTGCGAATCTTGAGCCTGGAAGTGTGTGCCCTCTGCCCAGCACCCAGCATGCCCCTACCCAGGGGATGCCTACCTGGCAGGTGACCCGATAACAGAGGGTCAGTTGCACTTGGCAGGGAGAGATGGTACGGGAGCCGCAGAGCACCAGTGTAGCTTGCTGGACTGGGCAGGGCCCTGGGCCCTGGGGCCTCTTTCCAGCCCATCACTGGAGGCTCTGGTCTTGTCACAAGATGAGGACACACCAGACGCAGAAGTCAAGCGGTGCAAGAAGGAAAGTGTAGTAAAGCCAGCACTGGCGGGCTCAGGAGAGCTGCTCACGAGGCCGGGTTCTCCATCTCTCATGGACAGTGGTTAACTAGGGAGCGGGATCTTTATTACTTGGGAAGGGGATTTTGTGGGGAGCAGGTTTTCGTGCCTTTTCTCCGTCACTGGAATGGGGTCTCTGGCCTTTATCGGGTATCGGTCTGGTTTGATCTGGCTTCCTGTGGCTGCCAGGATAGGTCCCTAACTTTTCACCTGCTAGAGGGCCACGGCCCCCCCTCTGCTGGCCTCTGGTGGCTGCCCAATGGGAGAGCGTGGGGTTTTGCCCTGGCAGCTTCCGTGCAGCGCCATGCCCACGGGTGTGTGCCCATGTGTGTGCACACCCACAAACAGGTGGGGACCAGGTGGGTGCTTCGGGGAGATTTGCCTGGAAGGCGGGCTGGGCCATGCTGGGAATGGTCCAGATCAACCCAGCCAAGGAGTTTGCTTTTATTCTAAACTCAAGAAGTTTCACTTGATAGTGGTGTAACCTCAGATACTTGGTGATGATTTATCAGAGTGGGCTTCATTTTAAAGTGCCGCCTCTTTCTCTCCCCTTCTCGTGCCGTCCTTGTCCTCCAGGTCTGGTTTCAGAACCGGAGAGCCCGAATCCCGAAGAGCAGCCAGAGGAGGCCAGGTGTGGAGGCGGACGCCCAGCTTCCAGGGCCCGTTCAGCGCAACAGCTGTGCCCCAGACTGCCCATGTCAGCAAAACTTTGTGGGGGCCCTGAGCGATGCGGGACACTTCTCTGGGGAGTACGGGGCTGCTGCTGCTCAAGCCCTTCCCTCAGGGCATGCTGATGTCCTGAACGAGAATGTGGCCTTGCCTGACCTGGAGACTCCAGTCAGTGCACTGGGCGAGCCTTCCAGAAATTTCCATTACTCTCCCTTGACCTTCAGCCCTGAAGCTCTGTGTTCACTTCGGGCTCCCCTACAGCCCCTCTTCCAGCAGGAAGCTGGCTTCGGTGGAGCTCAGCAGGGAGACCCAGGACAGCTCCTGTCCTACAGGGACTGTGCCCTGCAGGGGTGGGAGCAGCTGCCTCCCTTGGAACAGCAGCCCTGGTGGGGCTGGCAGCCTTCTCCCACACTGGAGCCCGAGATGGCACCCCAGCAGCCGCTGCCCCAGCATTTGGGGGCCTGGGAGCAGCCACCACCGTCCCCTCCACCCTGGGAGCATTGGGCGTAGCCCTCTTCCGTGGAGGAGCTTGCTGGCATCTGGAGCGGTTTTCCCACCTCCCTGAGACAGGATGCTGGCGAGGGGCCCCAGGGCACCCCAGCCCTCACCCCCACAGCTGTGGGGCAGCCCCTGAAGATGTTCCCTGAGCATGATGTTGCAATGACTTAACTCTCTGGTGGATAGGAGAGTAAATCAGCTCTGGTTCCTCTGTACACTTAAGGCAGAATTCGAAAAGTGCAAAGGTTTGTGTCCTTGCCCCCAGAGAGGTGCCCCAGACTAGCGCTCAGGCAATTGGGGTCTGCCATAAAGTGCAGAGGAGCAGGCAGGCAGAGAACCCATGGGGATCCTTATGTGGGGGAGAGAAGGGATTTTTAAACCCCATCTGTCCTGCCTTCTATTAAGTGGTAAACGTGGAGCACTTACAATGTCCTGTAAATGCTAGAAGGGGCTTGGGGCTGGCGTGGGTCTGACAATAAAGGATGAGGACAGACTCTGTGTCTGTACCTGGAACAGATCATCCCTCTCCATGTGCTCCGTGCTGCTGCTGCCGCCTCTGCCTGGCCTTCCCGGGGCCCCTTGCCCCATGTCCAGCCGTGCGTGGCTTCTGCAAGCTGTGGTGTGAAAGGGATGGGTGTGAATAGAGAAGCCGGGAGGATGGATGACATTTACCCCATCTCCAGTCCACGGCAGAGCCCAGGCCCTCCCGAGGCCCCACCTGTACCAAGGAGCAGGGGGGAGGGAGGGAGGGAGGGTGGGGAGTGAGCCAGAGCGTGTGCTCAGCAGTGGCCATGGTCCCTCAGGGTTGGAGAAATGAAGACCTCTTTTGGTCGCGTGGAATCAAACAGGTTACAGAGAAGTAAACAGTGAGCTTCACCCACTTTCCAAGCAAGGGCCAAGTGCTAGTTGGAGATGGGCACAGGAGACCCATTGCCCTGTGGCCCTTGGGAATGCCAGGAGCTGGGCACCAGCTGATGGTCACACACGTAACTTCGCGGCTGCCTGGCCATTCTGGGAAACGAGAGGGAGGTGAAGGGCATGTTGACAAAACTGCAGGACTTTGTGAATGATGGTGCGTTGGCCTCTTGGTCCCCAGGTCCCCCTGCTTCTCCGTGTCGGTATTGTCCATCTCGATTGAAGCCACTCAGGTGTGTAGATGGACACATACCCTCCTAGCCTATGGTCCCTGTGACCCCACAGCCCCCATTCTCCTGTTCCAGGTGACTGTCCCCGCTGAAGGGGTGTCTCTCCTGTCTGGATTTCCCAGGCCGGGGCTGGAAACGACAGGAGCAGAGTTGTGTGGCAGGGGACGGGGTGGCTCTCCTGTTAAGATGCAGTAGGGTGAGGGCTCGGCCGACTGTCGACGGGAGGGTGTTGACTCCCTGCCTTCATGTCTCTAAATACCTTGCAACATGTGAGTCCACATTGGACTGGATCGACACAGTGGCTTTCACTACGTGCCAGGCTGTGGTAGGGACCAGAGAGAAGATACCTGCCGTCCATGTATTAGACACCTGGGGTGATGCCGGGCCCAGGACTTGCCTGTGCTGAGACGCTCAGTGGGCCATGTTCTTTCTCTGAAGTGAGACGCTGGCATCTCCAAGCTTCCTGTTGCGGCCAAAGAATCCAAAGGAGAGGTTTCTTCGTCTTAGCAAGAAATTTGTCTTCACAGGAGGAAGTCCTTTACAGGAGTGGTACTTGGTGGGAAATGGTCTGGGATATACAACAGGGATCCAGGCTCGTGGAGGCCCCAGGTCTTCTCAGATGACAACTCCTGGGTCAGCAG
>RCUC01163710.1:0-45450 GCA_003697995.1 Taxidea taxus jeffersonii | reverse complement strand
CAGGAGTCCCCCAAGCTGCTCTCTACCCCTCATCCTTCCCCCACCCTTAGCTCCATAGTGGCACTGCCCTTCCCTGTCCCCTCTCCACCTTCAGATCCAGAACAATTGGTCCTATGGGGAGAACATAGATGAGGAACTGAAGACCCATCCCATGCTGAGGCCCTATAAGACCTTTTCAGAGAAGGTGAGCAAGTCTTGGGGCCCAGTGCTAGGGGTCCAAAAATGTAACCTCCAAATTTGGGTGTTCAGGGAGGAGAGAGTCTGCTTCATCAGCTCGGATCTAGCTGGGACTGCAGGTTAGGGCTCCTCCTACGTGGACTTTGCCTCCCCTAGACCCTGGACTTATAGTGTTCCTTCTCTTAGAAAGAATTAGAGAGATGGGGTTTGATTCCTTGACAATGCAACTTAACTTCTCTGAGTCTCATGTGTAAAATGGGATGAGGGTTGGTTTGGGAGGCTCTGTCACAAAGTGGGTAAGAGACCTGGATTCGAATCCAAGCTGGACCACTAGCCACGTGGTGGAGGGTTTCCCCTTCTTAGGACACTGGAGGCCAGCCAGTAAGGCTCCGACTTCCAACTCCCTCCCATCCCATCCCACCAACTCCCTGCCTTTCTGTCCGCCCCAGGACAAAGAGATTTACCGCTGGCCCATCAAGGAGTCCTTGAAGGCCATGATTGCCTGGGAATGGACGATAGAGAAGGCCAGGGAGGGGGAAGAGGAGAAGACGGAGAAAAAGAAAACGCGGAAGATATCGCAAAGTGCCCAGGTGGAGGCGGGGCGGGGGCGGGGCGGGGGCGGGGTCCTGAGGGTGGTGAGCCGCTAAACCAAGGGGCGAGGCCAGGTGGGGGCGGGGCCAGGCTGGAGGTGGGATTGCGAGAGAAGGGCCCAGGGAGGGAGCTGGGGTCCGCAGAATCGGAATGGGGAGGCCGGGAGCAGGGTACTAAACAAGGCTGAGAGACCTGTGAAGGGAGTGGGCCTGGGTCTGGAAAACCGCAAAGGGCCGAAGAGAGGAGGGCCTGAGTTAGAGACAGGACCTGAAGGAGAGGGCGCAGAGTGGGGGTCTAGGGCCAGGTGGAGAGAGTAAACTGTGTTGCCGTCCAGGCTTCCTGCTAGCCCATCAAGCCCTCCCATCTCTCCCTCGTCCTCCCAGACTTATGATCCGCGAGAAGGCTACAGCCCCCAGCCCCCCGACCTCAGCGGAGTTACTCTGTCCCGGGAGCTGCAGGTAAAGAGCCCTGATCCTTTATCTAGGGGCATGGAGGTGTTTGTTGGGGATGGGGAGGACATCTTCAGAGTCTGGGCTCTGAATCTTTCTTCCTCTCCCAGGCCATGGCAGAACAGGTCGCGGAGAATTACCACAACACGTGGGGGCGGAAGAAGAAGCAAGAGCTGGAGGCCAAGGGTGAGGGCGCCCATCCCATCCCGCCACCAGACCCCCTTTCACCAAAGTCCCCTAGTCATAGGCTCCAGAGTCATAAGGGTCTAGATTACAGTTCTGTGACTTTGAACGATTGCTTTCACCCTGCCCCTCCCCCCGCCCCGATAATAACAGCATCTACTACCATAGAGTTGTGAGGAGATGACAATCACCTGAAAACCATGTTTTGGTTATTCTTATCTCTGTTTTTATTGCTGTAATTATGCATGCCCTCAGCGGCAAGAACCACGTCAAAAAGAGTGGCCTGGGTCTCCCCATCCCTCTGATTTCTGGTCTTTGCTGTTCCAGGTGGTGGGACCCACCCTCTCCTGGTCCCCTACGATACACTCACAGCCAAGGAGAAGGCACGAGATCGAGAGAAGGCCCAGGAGCTGCTAAAGTTCCTGCAGATGAACGGCTATGCTGTCACCAGGCACGTGGGCTGCAAGCCTGGTGGGGGTGGGGGGGTGGCATGGGGGGGTGGTGAGGGATGGGTGTAGGGGAGGGAGTGGCGGGGGCGGGGAATGTGGGAGGAGCTAGCAAGGCAGAAACTGGGAAAAGCTGGGCTGGGGTAACGGGGCAGGGCCAGAGAAGGAAGATGACTGCAGGGGTAGGGCCTGGGGGGTGGGGGAGGGCCAGAGAAGAGAAGAATCCCAGAGGGGTGGGGCCTGATTGTCAGATAGGGGAGGGACTAAAGGGCGGGCCCTGGGAAGGAGGCAAAGAGGGGTGGGGCTTGGGGGCAGCTTGACGCTGTGGAGGTGAGGGGCTAAGGGGCGGGGCCTGGGCTGGAGAGGTGGGGAGGAGGCCAGGAAGGTGGGGCCTGGAGAGGGGAGGCGAGGGGAGCGTCCAGAAACTTGAGGGGGCTATGGAGTGGAGCAGAAGCCTGCAGAGGCAGGGCCTAGTGAAGCAGAAGGGGAACTGGAGAGATTGGGAGACAGGGTGGGGCCTTCCTCTGGGCTGACTCCTCTCTTTCTGCTCAGAGGCCTTAAGGACATGGAGTTGGACACGTCTTCCATTGAGAAACGGTTTGCTTTTGGCTTCCTGCAGCAGTTGCTGCGCTGGATGGACATCTCCCAGGAATTTATCGCCCATCTGGGTACGGAGGAGGCCCTCCCAGGGCTGGCCATACGTGCTGTTTCCCCTAAGGCCCCAGTTCATGCCTTTCTCCTTCCCTCCCCCATCTCATTATTGTGCCAGACACTGTTCCAGGTGTAGAGAACACTGTTCCAGGTGGTGAGAGCAGTGAACAAAACAAAGATCCCTGTCCGCCTACATTTATATTCCTGTGGTGCATTCAGACAATTATACAGGTTTTTAAAACACTAATGTGTTTTGGAAAGAAGAATGCACTAGAGCCAGCTAAGGAAGATTAGGAGTGGGGGAAAGTGGGGCCGGTTAAAATTTAAGTAAAGAAGACCGTGAAGGAGCTGGGAGGGAGCTGGCTGAAGGCCTGAGGAGAATATTCCAGATAGAGGAACAGCCAGTGCGAAGGTTTTGAGAGGTCCCTGGTGTGAGTAACCTGAAGCCCAAGTGGTTGAAGCAGACTGACTGAGGGAGAAAGTGTGAGGAGAAGAGGGCAGAGAGGTGACAGGGTAGACCACGTACGGCTTTGCAGGCATGGGGAGACTGTGGCTTCCTGAGTGGAATGGCACCATGGGAGGGTGCTGAGCAGGAGAGGACGGTGACCTGCCTCAGGTGTTCACAGACTTCCCTTGGCTGCACTGGGGACAGACTGTGGGCATAGGGCAAAGAGGGTGAGGACTGGGAAGATCCTGGCTCTCTCTTGAGCGCGAAGGCTGTTGATGTGCCCTGCACATGCCTCTTACGTCCCACTAAGAATCACAGCTGGCCCCTAGAATCCCTCCCAGCTTCCCCTGGAGAGCCACCCAGGACCCCGGAGCCCCTTCAGATGAGTGGCACAGCAGGACTCGCTCTTACACATCTCACCTCGAGTTCCACATGCTGATCCTCCACATTGAGCACTTCTCAGCAACTCCCTCTCCTCTCTGTGCCTCAGTTTCCCTACCTGTCCACCATAATCGGCCACAGTTCTGTCCCTTACTTGCTGGGTGATCCAGGATGAGTTATTGCACCTTAGTTCCCTTGTCTGTAAAATGAAGGAGAGGTACCGACTATACAGCTCTCCAAGTTGGGAGGCAATTAGATAAGCACATTTCTCACAGTGCCAGTGACATAGCCAGTGTTTAATAATGGGAGCCAGCATTATTATTTTAGTAGTATTAATTATTACTGTCACCATTTTTATTATCTGAAATTGATTTCCACTCTAAAATCAATTCGAGTCTGTCTATGTTGACTTCTAGTTTCATTCATTTGCTCATTCCAAACTGATTCGGTGCCAAATATCAAAGTTCAAGGAGAAAAGGACCTGTGAGGAAGGGGTGTCCTATGGTTTTACCTCACCCCAGTTTGTCCTCCCCATTTACAGCCTCAGGAAGGGTTTGATCAAGGAGTTAGGGGGATCAGTTGAGAGAGGGGAGAGAGGTTCACCTCAAAGGCAGCAGAGTTTACTTTATACCAAGAATTAATCTTCCATCTTTTCCTACCTTTGCCCTAGAGTCCCCCGCCCCTCCATTGGAATGCCCTGAGTTCCCCAACCTTGAACCCACTATGATCCCTGTTTTCCCCCCCCCCCCCCCAGAGGCTGTGGTCAGCAGTGGACGAGTGGAAAAGTCCCCACATGAACAGGAGATTAAGTTCTTTGCCAAGGTGAGAGGTGGGCTCAGAAGCTAGAGGAGCTGGGGACTGGATGGGCTCCCCTACCCTTCACCCAGTCCTCCTCATCTCTTCCCCACCCCCCAGATCCTGCTCCCTTTGATCAACCAGTACTTCACCAACCACTGCCTCTATTTCCTGTCCACACCGGCCAAAGTGCTGGGCAGTGGCGGCCATGCCTCCAACAAGGAGAAGGAAATGATCACCAGGTGGGCTATGCTGTGACCTCTGACCCAGCCCCCTGACCTCACAGGATCATAATCCTGGACCCTTTCTGCCCGACCTTGGACCTTGGACCTTGGACCTTGGGGCTCTGTGCTGGGTGTTGGGCACTGACCACTCTAGCTGTAGAAGGAACTGAAGGGTTAAGGTGACCAGCTGTCCTGTTGTGCCCAGGCCCGAGGGGTTTCCCAGGACATGGGACTTTCAGGCAAATGGGGCAGATTGGTCACCCAGACAGAAAGGCAGACCAGCCTCAGCCCCCAGCCTCCCTGTTTCTGCCCCTGACTCTCCAGCTTGCTCATCTCCCTGCCACCTCCCCACCCTTTCTTTCCCCTTCATTTTCTTCCCCATCATCCCTTGTCCTCCTGGCTCTGTCTTCCATCCCTGGCCCTCTAATTGCATCACTGCTGTCCTTGTCCCTCAATATCCTCACTACCTGTTGCCCCTGTCCTTCTGTCCCTTTCTCTCTTCAGCCTCTTCTGCAAGCTTGCCGCTCTTGTCCGTCACCGAGTTTCTCTCTTTGGTAAGTAGCTCTGCTCCCCTAGCTCTTTTCCCTAACCTTCCCTCTCTCCCTGCAGTCGCCAGCCCCACCCTGAAGAACGAGTTCCTGGTTCAGGCCTCGATTTGAACAAGCTTCACTGTGTTCTTCCTCCCGACCTGGGGATTGGTGGGGTCATCCTGGGGACAGGGCTGTGACTGGGACAGCACTGGGCCCTGCCCTCATGGAGCCCCCAGGCCCGTAGGGACACAGACTCATCACCAGACCATGATGGCCCACAGGGTCCAGGCTGGGTTGGGGGAGGCAGAGGCAGAGTGGGCTTAAGGAAGGACAGGGGCCTGTGGGGGTCTAGGTGGAGGGGGGCCTGGGGCTGAGTGGAGGTAGAGGAAGGCACTGCCCTCTTAGCCTTTCCTCTACCCTGGCCCATCTTCCTTTCCCAGGGACAGATGCTCCGGCTGTGGTCAACTGCCTTCACATCCTGGCCCGCTCCCTGGATGCCAGGTATGGGGCGTGGTGCCACTCCCACCCCTGTTCTCTGCTTTCTAAAATCGAGAATCTCAGATTCTAGCACTGGTGCACCCTGACTTCCCTCCTAGGACGGTGATGAAATCAGGCCCCGAGATCGTGAAGGCTGGCCTCCGCTCCTTCTTTGAGAGCGCGTCAGAGGACATCGAGAAGATGGTGGAGAACCTGCGCCTGGGCAAGGTATCCCAGGCGCGCACGCAAGTGAAGGGCGTGGGCCAGAACCTCACCTACACCACCGTGGCCCTGCTGCCCGTCCTCACCACACTCTTCCAGCACATCGCCCAGCACCAGTTCGGAGACGACGTCATCCGTAAGGGCCCTGGCCCCGAGGGCGGGGGTGGGGGGGCAATTCACCCAACACTAGCCCTCCCCATGCACCTGACAGAGCCCCCAGGTGTTTGCATGTGTGGATTCATTGCTCTGAGCCAAGTGAATTGGTAGGTAACAAATGAGGGAGTGAGGGTATGAGTTCAGCCGCTCTAACAAAAAGACCATAAATCACCATAGCTGAAACAGGAAGGAAAGGTATTTCTTTCTCATGTAATGGTCTAGTTGTAAGTGGCTCAGCATGTCAGAAGCGCAGGTGTCCTCCATCTTTGTACTCTGCCATCTTGGAAATACCCCCCTTAAGCCTGTGGCCAGGGATGGCACATCATTACGTCTTCAGTCTAGCCTGTAGAAGAGAAGAAGCGAAGAGGAGGGCATTGCAGTCCTTTTAAAGGAAAGACCTAGAAGCAGTCTGTGTCACTCCTGCTGACATCCATCTGGTTGGCCAGGATTTAGCATGTGGCCACATGTCACCGCAAGGAAGGCTGGGAAGTGGCCTTTATTATGGGAGGTCGTGTGTCCGGCTAAATATTGGAAGTCTCTTACGAGGAGGAAGAAAAGAGCAGAAAAATGTTAAGAGGAGATATTGGGAGTCCATTAGTAGTGTGTGCCGTGTGTATGCTTCCAAGGGGCACATATGGTGTGTGACCCAGCCTGGGGTCTTGGGACGTAACAGTGAGCAACGTGCTTTTGTTAGTGAGACACAGGCAAGACACAACACCCAGTGGGGTGTCAAGTACTCAAAAGAAAGAGACTTGTCAGATGTGGCCTGGACTATGGAGGAGCAAGGGGGGAAGGACAGGTGGAGCTGGTGGGACAGATGCTCAGGAGGCCGAGGGGATGGGCTGTGGCGGGGAGGCAGCCAGAGGGAGGCCCTGGCCTGGGACCCGCGGATGGTGGGGCCTCCAGGAGACAGGGGTTGAAAGAAGTAATCAGTTTGGGGGAGATGGCGAGGTCAGTTTGGGACTTGGTGGTTGCGAGGGGCTCAGGGAATACTCTAGAAGGTATCCAGGATGGGCTAGAGGGCCAGTGGGCCATGGGGACTGGCAGATAGCGGGGCTGTGTCTCAACTCACTGTTGATTTGTTGTTCCGCTTGGGTGGGGTTCTTCTCCCACCCCCACATTTTATTTAGAAAATTTCAAAGTATCCAGGAAAGTCAGGAGAAGAGGATTGTTAACAATTTGCCCCATTCACTTACCCTTTCACTTTAGGGGTGGAAAGTGTTTATAAACCGTTTTGTTGAATTTTTGAATGGTGAGTTGCATCCATGGTGACACCACATCCCTGCGTCTCTATCACGTAATCACAGTATCATCATCACCACGTGACCTGACTGTATTTAAATTTTCCTTGTTACCCTTCACATGTCTTTGATTTAAAAAAAAAAAAAAAATTTAGAATCCGGTCAGGTTTCCCTTGTTGCATTTTGTTGTTAGGTCCACGTAGTGACTTGCATCTAGAACCTGCCCCTTGCCCCCTTTTGGTCTCATGCCATTTGTGAAGTTGTTGAGGTTCCTAACCTGAGTGGGGGGGCGGGGAGTCAGGGGATGGTGGATGACCTTAAATTATAGTCAGGATTGGGTGTTTGTTTGCATTTTTCTGCAAAGAGTGTGCATCACTATCATTAAAGAGACCCGTGACTCCTCTCTAAGGAAGGAACAACTAGCCTTTATCGAGTGCCTGCTGTGTGCCACATTCCAGCGGTCTCCAAGCATTAACTCTTTTGATCCTCACAACCACTCCACGAGGAAGATACTATAATTATCCCCATTTTACAGATAGGGAAACTGAGGCCAATAGCGTGTTGGTCCTTGCTCAAGTCACAAAACTGGTAAATGGCAGGCTGGCTCTACAGTCCTGCTCTTACCCAGTATTTGGAGACGAGGGAGGAGGGCAGGGGAGCACCCGTGTGGTGGGTGCATCCCTGACCTTCGCCCTCCCTCTCTTCCTCAGTGGATGACGTCCAGGTCTCTTGCTACCGAACGCTGTGCAGTATCTACTCTCTGGGAACCACCAAGAACACTTACGTGGAAAAGTAAGGAGAGAGAGCCATAGTTGGGGGCTGGGGTGGGTACTGTGGGGGCTCAGGGAAAGGAGAGAGCAGGAGAGATGTTCAAAGCTTCAACAGCAAATGAGCTTGGTGGCAGCTGCAGTTCACCGAGGCGGCCACGTGAGGGCGCTCAGGGGAAGGCCAGTGAAGGAAGTGGCTGCCTCTGGCTCAGGGGCCAGATTAGGCCCCAGACCCTGGCTGCCCAGGATGGCAGGTGCTCCCTGCTGGGGAACGAGCTTGCCCTGGCAGGGGGTGGTACACGGGAGCCACAGCAAGCTGGGGGCCCTGGAGAGGGCCCCGGGTGGTGGCCATGTGGCTGGGCTCTCTTGAGCTGGGCCCAGCCATTGGAGCAAGAGGGCACTTAAAAAGCCCAGGGGAAAGGCTGCCTCGGTGCCCTCGGTAATGGCAGCTCTTCTCGGGAGAGTTCTGGGGAGAGGCACTTCTGCCGAGACAGAGGCTGGGACCCGGGAGCGGGCGGAGAGAGGGGCATGGGAGCTAAGTAGCCCCCTCTTCCAGGCTGCGGCCGGCCCTGGGGGAGTGCCTGGCCCGTCTGGCAGCAGCTATGCCAGTGGCGTTCCTGGAGCCTCAGCTGAACGAGTACAATGCCTGCTCAGTGTACACTACCAAGTCTCCCCGGGAGCGGGCCAGTAAGTGGCGTGGGGCTGGGGCAGCTGGCAGGCCTTACCTTCTCCCCAGCACAGGGTTCCAGGCTAGGGGGAACCCTGTTTGGGGGCAATGTGATCCAGTCTGGGTTCTGAGGGCTGAGAATTCCCCAGGTTGGGGGCACTCCAGAGCTGTTGAGGGGCCCAGTGGTGCGGACATGAGGTCTGGGGGTGATGGGTGGGACCTGACTCCTCCCTCCACCCCAGTCCTGGGGCTCCCCAACAGCGTGGAGGAGATGTGTCCTGACATCCCAGTGTTAGAGCGGCTCATGGCAGACATCGGGGGGCTGGCCGAGTCAGGGGCCCGCTACACGGAGATGCCACACGTCATCGAGATCACGCTGCCCATGCTGTGCAGCTACCTGCCCCACTGGTGGGAGCGCGGGCCCGAGGCACCATCCCCTGCCCTGCCCACGGGGGCTCCCCCGCCCTGCACAGCGGTCACCTCTGACCACCTCAACTCCCTGCTGGGGAACATCCTGCGGATCATCGTCAACAACCTGGGCATTGACGAGGCATCATGGATGAAGCGGCTGGCCGGTGGGTCTGGGGGGCACTGGGCCCCTGAGGCTGGGGCCAGTGTCCTGGACCCCGGGCCCTTGGATCTGAGGTTCTGAGAGGGAGATCTTGGGGTCGTGGTTTCCTGGGAGTTGGGAGAAGTTAGAGTCTAGGCTTGCTCAGGGTCAGAAGGCCAGGGGTCATCCCAAGGGGTCAGAATCTCAGGCTCATGGGGTCTGGGGTGGATGGATGGGTCCTGGGAGTCCTCCAGACTGGATTCTGAATTTCCAGAGCCTTGGAGAGGGTAAGGAGCTGGGTCAGAGGCATGGGTTCCTTATATAAAGGGTCAGAAAACCAGGTCAGGCATCAGGGTCCCTGATATGGATGGAGCTGTAGGTCAAAGGTCAAGAAATGAGTCTTTAAAGGGCTGGGATCCCTGGCTCAGAAGTTGTGTGTCAAGAATCAGGTCAAGCTAGGGATTGGGGGCTGGGATCAGAGGCCAGGAGCAGAGGTCGGAGGCTGGAATAAGAAACCAGGCATCACAGAAATCATGTGATGAGGTCAGGTTCTCCGTTTGGGCTAGGTCAGAGGTTAAAGACTAGGGTGAGAGATCGTGGGCTAGAGTAAGGTATCAGGTTATGACTCAGCTGTTGGGGTCAGAGGTCAGGGGCTTCTGTCAGGCTGGGGTGCAGGTCAAGAGATATGGTTGAGACCAAGGATCGAGGGCTGTGTCAGAGGTCAGGAATGGGATCAGAGGTAGAAGCTGAGGTCAGAAGGCAGGGTCAGGCTGGGGTCCATGAGAGCTGCTGGGTCCCATGCATAGGTCAGGAATCATGGGCTGGGAGCAGAAGTCAGGATGGAGATCAAAGGCCATAGGTCAGGTGCCGGAGTTCGAGGCTGGCTGGCAGCAAGTCCCCTGCACCCCGCTTTTGCTCCTGCAGTGTTTGCCCAGCCTATTGTGAGCCGGGCCCGGCCTGAGCTACTGCATTCCCACTTCATCCCCACCATCGGGCGCTTGCGCAAGCGGGCGGGGAAGGTGGTGGCTGAGGAGGAGCAGCTGCGCCTGGAGGCCAAGGCCGAAGCGGAGGAGGGCGAGCTCCTGGTGCGGGACGAGTTCTCTGTGCTCTGCCGGGACCTGTACGCCCTCTACCCGTTGCTCATCCGCTATGTGGACAACAACAGGTCAGCATGTCCCCAGCCGTCCCTGTGCAGTCAGCCTGACCTCCTGCCTCCCTGACCCCACCTGACCCCCCGCCTTTTGAGTAACTATTAGTTTTTTCTGATTTTCACCTGAGCCCACCCAGCCTTCTGACCACCTCCCACCATTGCTTCTGGCCCCACAAAATCCAGCCCACTGGTGTGTGCACCCCTTCCACTCCTTTACACCCTCTGAGGCGGAGCCCCTGGGAGGCTGCCATGTCGGCTGTCAGGAGCCCCACTTTCCCCCCAGCACCGTCTCCAGGCCCGGGTGGAGGGGACCCGATGGTCAGGCCTCCCTCCGTCCCTGAGAGGAAGGGGAGACAGCCCAGAGCCAGGCAGCCTGGCTTCCCTCAGAAACAGGTCTTTAATAAAAGCAAGAGCAGGTGTCAGTCAATTGCCAACATCTTCCTAAAATCAGAAGTACTATTTAAAGAATTACTCACTCCTAGGGGCAGCCCAATCTGGGGTTAGTAAATACGTTTCAACTCCATATTCCATCCTAGTGGAGAAAACTCGAAGGTTGCATCAGGGCTTTGTAAGAAAGGGTGGTGGGATTGATTAGTTATGTCTGTCACGGGAACAGACATGGGAAGCCACAGTCCATGTGCTAGATACGTCCATGCACACCCATGGTTGTGCTCAGGAGGCAGGTACTGCTCTAGAGTCAGTGCCCCAGAGGCGGAGTCCTGGGTTAGAGAACCTGAACAAGTAAATTGTGGGGGCTGGGATCGATTAGTTATGTCTGTCATGGGAGCAGACATGGAAAGCCATGGTCCGTCGCTAGATACGGCCATGCACACCCATGGTTGTGCTTAGAAGGCAGGTACTGCTCTAGGGTCAGTACCCCAGAGGCAGAGCCCTGGGTCAGAGAGCCTGAACAAGTAAATCGTGCATTCACGCTGTGGGATACTACATGAGAGCGAAGATGGGCCAACCCTTGCAGCATACAACATGGGTGGATCTCACAAACATCAGATTGAAAGAAGCCAGGAAAATTCCAGACATTATCATCTATTTCTTTGGGCGTTCGAGAACAGACAAAAATAGTTCATGTTCAGGATGAGGGTCATCAGGGGGGAGGGAGAGAAGAGTGGCTGGGAGGGGCATAGAGATTCTTCTGGGTTCTGGAAGTGTTCTGTTTCTTGACTTGGGTGCTATTTGCCTTGTACTGGTTCATCAAGTTGACTATGTTGTGCTTCCATAAAAAGGTAGAGATAGAAAGAAGAATCCCTTTTTTAAAGGAATGGTTAAGCTTTTCAAATCATCCGAATGGCCAGACTACCCTAGAAAACTCCATCCCTCCCACTAGATGGAGCCATCCCCTGAGAGCTCTCTGAGGCATCCTCTGCAGAGGGGGTCCCTGCCCCCATCCCTCACCGGCCCCCTCTCTGCCCCTCCAGGGCGCACTGGCTGACGGAGCCCAATCCCAGCGCCGAGGAGCTGTTCAGGATGGTGGGCGAGATCTTCATCTACTGGTCCAAGTCCCACGTGAGTTCCTGCCCACTCTGCCCCTCCTTGCCGTGACCCTCGCCACCACGGCTGATCCTGACACTGCCTCCCCCTCCAGAACTTTAAGCGCGAGGAGCAGAACTTCGTGGTCCAGAATGAGATCAACAACATGTCATTTCTGACTGCTGACAACAAGAGCAAAATGGCCAAGGTGGGTGCTTTGTGGTGAGAGGACTTGGTGGGGAGGGTGGGAGCACCCTCCAGGCCTTCCTGCCTGACCCCTTCACCCGGCCAGCCTACCCTGTCCTGGTCACATTCCCCGCAGCTGACACCACACCCCGTATCTCCCTCCTCCTGCCTCCCCATCTGTCTCTTCCCTTACCCCATCTCCCTCCTCCTCTTTTTCCTTCCCCCATTTCCCTCTTCTTTCTCCATCTCCTCTCTGCTCCCCATCTTCTTCTTTCCCATCACCTTCATCCCATCTCCCTCCTTCTTCCTCCCCATGTCCCTCCTCCCCATCACCCTCCTCCCATGTCCCTCCTCTCCTCCTTCCTACCCATCTCCTTTCTCTCCCTCATTTCCTTCCCCTCCCACTTTCCCATCTCCCCTCTCACTGCTTCCCATCTCCCTCCTCCCCACTCTCTCCTCAATTCCCTCTTCTCCCACCTTTCCCCTCCTCCCTCTCCCTCCACCTTGATGTCCTCTTCTCCCATGTCTTTCCTCATATCCCCATTATCCCATATCCCCCACCCGACTCCTGTTCCCTTATACTTCTCAGTACTGCCCTCTTCAGGGTCCTGAAGAACAAAGCCACCTACCCTGAGTCAGGGTCTGGAAATGCCCAGCTAGGGGATATGTGTCGGGCTGGGGCAGGGGAGCTGCCCGCTTGGCAGTTGGGGCAGGGTAGGGCCCACTTGGAGTTGGGCCTGGGATTCTCTGAGGGACCAGGGTAACCCTTCTTGTCTCTGTCTGCAACCTGATGAAGCAGGCGGGAGATATACAGGTCAGCCCCATGTCTGGGACCTTCCGCATGCCTCTTGGCTTAATACCCTCTTCTCCCCCTCTCCCCAGCTTCTGCGTCCCCCTGCTCCTGTTCCCCACCCCTTATCCTTGGCTCCCAGCCTCTCCCCCACTACCCCCATCCATTCCCTTTCCAACACTCAGCTTTTGGCAATTTAACTTTTTTTTTTAACTTTTGTTAAAAAAAAAAAAACAAAAACCAACACACCCCTGAGCTTTTCCCAAAGCATTGTGGTCTGAGGTCACAGGGAATGGGAATAGGGTGGGCCAGGCACGCGCATGGTTGGGTTTAAAGCTTGGGCTCTGGGACCGGATTGACTTGGGTTCAGATCCTGACTGTTGGCACTTGGCTGTGCGACCTTAGTCAAGTGTTTTATTTTTTGAGCCTCACCTGGCATCTGGCCCGTGGCCCCCGGCCCCGGGACTCTGTGAGGACCCAGTGGGATGCTGCATGTGGCCTCAGTGGTGTCTTGGCACATACGTGGGCCATGCTCCATCCTATGAGACGGGGTGGATCAGTGGCCAGAAGCTTGTCACTGGGTCTTGTCACTGGGGCTTGTTGGAGCTTGTCAGTGGGGCTTCTCTTTGGCATGACTGGGATGGCCTTGGCCCAGGGTCTGCAGACTCCAGAACACGGCTGTGGGACTCTGTGCCCCGTGTTTCTGCTTCCAGATCATTCTGGATCTCTCTTCCATCTTCTGTCTCCCCTTCTCCTTGTCTGTCTCTGTCTCTCAGCTCTCTCTTTTCCTTCCAACTTCTTTTGTCTCTTGAGACTTCATGGTTCTGCATCTTTCTTTCATTCTTGGGATATAAAGTGTCAGGTTGTGCGTGTTGTGGGGGAGGGGAGGGGTGGTGTAGAAGTTGTTAGGGGATTCTGGAAGAGACTGCCAGAGGTTGAGAAAGGCCTGGAATTTGGAGAAATCTGGAAGGGTCTGGAATAGAGGTTGAAAATTTGGGCTAGACAGAGGCTTGAGTCTGTCAGGATCTAGGGTGAGGGCTGGGGGCCCTGCAGTGAAAGATCAGCAAAGTCTGGGGTGGAAACTGATGTGGGCCCTCAGGTGGAGGAGGGAACACCTGGAGAACTGAGAGGAGTCTTTGCGCTGGAAGGTAGACAGTTGCAGAAGCCTGGGCTGGGGCCTGGGGCCAGGCTGGGAGGTGGGCTAGTGCTGAGCACCCTGTCCCAACAGTCAGGTGGCTCAGACCAGGAACGCACCAAGAAGAAGCGCCGAGGGGACCGGTACTCTGTGCAGACGTCCCTGATTGTCGCCACGCTCAAGAAGATGCTGCCCATCGGCCTGAATATGTGTGCGCCCACGGACCAGGAACTCATCACGCAGGCCAAGAACCGCTATGCCCTGGTGCCTGCACCGCCCCATGATGGGAACCTGCCAGCACCTGACCCCACACCCCACCAAGCCCTTGGGACCATCCTGAGCCCCAAGGATCCCACTGGGAGCCCTCTCTTAGGACCCTAATGAATATTTCTCCAGGACCCTGAGGACTCATGGGGTCCCCTAGGATGTCCCAAGACCTTCCCCAGGATGCTGAGGACCCCTCTCAGGATACTTCTAGAACCCTAGGACCTGAGGACCCTAACTGGAACCAGTTAGGAACCGAAACTCAGGAGTATCATTAAGACCTGTGGGGCCCAAGGACCATAGGGAGCCTTCAAGGACCCTACTGAACGCTGCCCCCTCCCTAACCATGCCTGACTTATTAGGACACTGTGGGCCCTCTCGAGACACCATGAGCCCTCCTGAGACTCCTCTCAGTTCTCCACCAGGACCTCCCAAACCTCCTTGGGATCTGTTGAGTCCCCCATTATCCCACTGGCTCTCCCCTGAACCTCTGGGTCCCTACTGAGCTCTCCAGCTCATCATCTCTTTCCCTTGGGGCCCTGGTGGCTCCACCCTCTGGACTCTGTTGATACACAAGAGCCCCCAAAGACTTGGGTTCCAGTGAGCATTCTGTGATCCCAGTAGCGCCGCAGGACTGGCCACTTCCCCAGAACCACACCCAAGTCTCGGATGCTTCAGGATTCCTGAAATGGGTTGATCCCACCACCCTCCCCCAACCCTTCTAAGCCCTCTGAGGCTCCAAGGAGGCCTCCCAGGATCCTACCTACCTTTTGTACAGGATAACAACCCCCATGCCTGTCAACCATAGGGATCCTAAGAATCCCGCCAGGACCCTGCCAAGCTCCCCAACAGCCTATTAACCACTCGGGGCCCTTGAAGACCACTGACTCCCACTGGTATCACAAACACCCCCTTTCCTGGAACTCTAAAGACTCCTTTCCTCTGCACCTCAAACTCTTCCTAGGACCTGTTGGGTCTTGCCAAGAACCCAAAGAGCACTCCAGGGCCCCTCTGACCCCTCAACTTGGCTTTTGAGGGTCCCTCTCTCCTGGGAATCTCAGGAATCCCCCCTACTGGCCCCTCCTTTGGTCTCCACAGAAATCCCACCAGTGACTTGATCTGCTAGATCTCTCATGACCTCTGGTGATCTTGCCATTTCCCTTACAACTCCCTCACATCCTCTGGTCTTCAAAAACTCCCTTCCCACCTCCCAGCCCCACTTTAACCATCCTCTGACCCCCCAGTCATCCTTCGGTGGCCTTACTTGACCTTCGAGAACAATCTCTCATTACTCCCTATCTTCTCCCACATTCCAAGCCCCTCTAATCCTTACTGTCTCTTCAAGGTACATCTGTGGCCTCTAGGACTCCCTTCGGACCATTCCTCACCTTTGGACCCTATCATTTTCTCCCAGAACCCAACTCCCTCACGCCCACACACACACACCAGCTGCTGGGTGTGGGCCTGGAAAGGAACGGGATGTGGGTTAAGGAGGATGCTGGGCCATCAGTGTGACCCAGCCTGGCCATGTCTCCCCAGAAAGACACAGACGAGGAAGTCCGGGAATATCTGCAAAACAACCTTCACCTTCAGGGAAAGGTACCTCTCTTAATCTGCAAACAAAAGGGGCATGTTGGGGCGTCTGGGTGGCTCAGTGGGTTAAAGCCTCTGCCTTCAGCTCAGGTCATGATCCCAGGGTCGCATTGGGCTCTCTGCTCAGCAGGGAGCCTGCTTCTCCCCCCCTCTCTCTCTGCCTGCCTCTCTGCCTACTTGTGATCTCTGTCTGTCAAATAAACAAATAAAATTTAAAAAAAAAGAAAGGGGCATGTTTAGGATAATAGCAACTGTGAGACCCAAGTACTCTTACTCCGTACCCGGCATTGAAAGAGGGACCTTAACTTGTACTCCCACTGAATCAGCACAGCACCGAAAGGGGGGCGGGGCAGCCAGAGCAGCCCGCCTCGCAGGCCGCAGGCCGAGGGGCCCTCACATGAGCCCGGCTGGGGAGCTGGAGCCGCCCAGAGAGGGGCCCTCAGGCCGGCCCCCTGTCCTTCCTCCCCTCAGGTCGAAGGCTCCCCTTCTTTGCGCTGGCAGATGGCCCTGTACCGTGGTGTCCCGGGCCGCGAGGAGGACGCCGACGACCCCGAGAAAATCGTGCGCAGGGTTCAGGAAGTGTCTGCGGTGCTCTACCACCTGGAGCAGGTGGCTGGGGCTGGAGCGGTCTCACTGGGGCGGGGCCGAAGCATGGGTCTCTGGGCGGGGCCTTGGGTTTGTGGGCGGGGTCTGAGGAGGAACCTTGGGTTTCTGGATGGAGTTTAACTCTAGAATGGAAATTCGGCTCTGGGGCAGGACCTGGTGCCCAAATCTTGGACAGAGGGGTGGGGCTGGAGACAGAACCTTGGTCTAGAGTGGGCCTTGGAATCAAGACCCTTGACTCTGGGCAGGACCGTGGGTGGGTCGTGGGATGGTGGAGGGCCAGGCTAGTGACCCGGCACCTGTGGGCGGGGCCTAGGAAAGATGGTGTGGTCTGGAATTAAAGCCCAGGGCGGAACCTTGACTCTCTTGGCACAGCCGGTGTGTTCCCGCAAGTTGGGCCTGAATTTGGGGCTAGACGTGCATGGGCAGTTTCGCTCCAGGGCTGGAAGTGGGGATCAGGTCAGGGGCAGAGTTTGGGGACGTGACAGATGGCTGCCTCCCAGATCGAGCATCCTTATAAATCCAAGAAGGCTGTGTGGCACAAGCTCTTGTCCAAGCAGCGCCGGAGGGCAGTGGTTGCCTGTTTCCGCATGACCCCCCTGTACAACCTGCCCACGTAAGACCCCCAGGGAGGAGGGAGGCTTGGGGATGGTGGAGAAAGGGTGGCTGAGGAGGCGGGAGGAGGGGGCGTCACCACGATGGGGTCTGGTTGGGGAAGGTAGATGTGGGGGAGGACAGAGGAGGCGGGGCGCGGGCCACGGTCTCCGAACGCTGCACGCCTTTCCCCTGCAGGCACCGGGCCTGTAACATGTTCCTGGAGAGCTACAAGGCCGCGTGGATCCTGACTGAAGACCACAGTTTTGAAGACCGCATGATCGATGACCTTTCAGTGAGCTGGGTGGGACCTGCCTGGGAGTGGAGGGGGGTAGGGTTGGATGGAGGGGGTAGCTTGCTGGCTGCCCACTTCCAGCTGTCACCCTCCACTTTGAGGGGTATGGGGAAGGCGGCCGCAGGCTTGGGGAGAGACAAGGGGAAGGGATTATACCTGTGGGGGCAGAGAAAAAAATCTAGCCCAGTAGGGCTATGGCGGAGGGAGACAGGAGGGGACTCTAGAAACCCCTTTCCCAAGCCCCACCCCTCACCCAGAAAGCTGGGGAGCAGGAAGAGGAGGAGGAAGAAGTGGAGGAGAAGAAGCCTGACCCCCTGCATCAGCTGGTCCTTCACTTTAGCCGCACCGCCCTGACTGAGAAGAGGTGAGGACCCTTCCTGCGTCCTGGGAAGGGATCTACATCCTCCCACCTCGCAACCTCCCTGTTCCTCAAGACGGACCCTCTGTGTCCCCAGGGAAGCCCCACAGCTGATCTTTCAGTGTCATTTTCCCCAGACAGGCGGGGCCAGTGTGCCCCGTTTTGTAGGCTGAGCGCTTTGCAAGCCATCTCTTCTGATAGAGCTCACATCACAGGCAATATTGATGAAAGCTTTGTCTTGCTCGAACAAAATCAGTAAATTATGAGAAGAAAATCAGCATATTATAACAGATTTCCAGTAAGGGGGATTGATTAATTTCCAGACAGGACCACATGCTGGGCAGAAAGGAGAAAGTCTCCCCCCCCCCCAACCAAGATCAAGATATTTTTATCCAAAAAAAGGCACTCTCCTTGGAAGGCCTCTGCACAGATCTCATTGGCCAGAATTCTGACCTCAGGCCATCCCCAGCTACAAGGGAGACTGGGGCACCCAGCGCTCTGTTTTCCATCCTTTGGAAAGCTAGGACTCTGGAGTTAGATCATGTAGGCCTGAGTCACAGCATAAGCTGTGGGACTCCGCCAAGAAGGATCATAGTGGTTGGGTTGACGTATCTGTAAAGTGAGGCTAGTAATAGATCTATCTATCTAATCCTGTCTCACAATAATAGGGCTATCATGAGGATTAATGTGTTACGACAGATAGAAAGCACTTAGAATAGGGGCTGACCTAGAGTAAACACTCAATAGGTGTTGGCTACTACTTCCATTATTATTATTTTCCATTATTATTATTATTGAGGCCCAAGAGGGTGGTTGGTCATAGTTGTCAAATGAGCCAATAGCCGGATGCTTGCTCCAGGCATCAAACACGCTATTTTCATAAGCCCAGGGGAAAGGGATCCCCTCTACCGATCGCTCCAGCAAACCCAGAATGAATTCCAGTGGACCCGCATGAAGCACAGGACCATCTTGTCCCTATTACCACGGCCAGGCCTATTGAACGTGATGATTGGCTCAGTCTCGATCACACACCCCCTCTGGCAGTGGACGGTGGACCCCCCCCACCCCCAACTACACGGCCTGGGGCATGGGGCGGGGTGGCTCTCCAAAGGAAACTGGAAGCAGTTATAGGATGGGGGTCCTCTCCACTGGGCCCTGGTCATCTCCCCTGCTTACTTCCTCAGCAAACTGGATGAGGATTACCTGTATATGGCGTATGCCGACATCATGGCAAAGGTGAGGTCCTGCTCCTGTCCCGGGCAGGTTCCCTTCTCCCCAGCTGCAATGCTTGCCTCCTCAGAGGGCTCGGGGTGAACTAGGGGATCTCCTCTGTTCAACGTCGTCGTCCGTCCCTAACTAATGTCCTGTCCCTAGAGCTGCCACCTGGAGGAGGGAGGGGAGAATGGCGAAGCCAATGAGGAGGAAGTGGAGGTGTCCTTTGAGGTAGGTGGGGTCAGGAGGTCCCTGAGGAAGGGACTAAGGGATGTCATTCCCTGGTCATTCAGGCTGTGTTCACAGAGTCGCGCTCTGGGCCCAGCCCTGTGCTGGGTCATGTTGGGGACACAGCTGTGACTATCAGTCACTTGGGGAGAGACAGATACAACCAGACAAGAGCAGCAAAGATTATTCATGGTTGTGGTAACGGAGGCTCAGGCAGAGTGGGCAGGGCAGAATGGAGGAGGCCTGGGAATCCAGGGAAGCCCAGGGGGACACGGTCCGGCGGCGGGTGGGGGGTAGTTTCGAGGGCTGGGGAAGCCCAAGCAAGGGGCCTGTCCCACCCTGGGGGGAGGGTGTTAGGGAGGGCTTCTCAGAGGAGGGGATGTCTGAGCAGGAGGATAAAAGGAGTGTGCCTGGGGCGCCTGGGTGGCTCAGTGGGTTAAGCCTCTCTGCCTTCGGCTCAGGTCATGATCTCAGGGTCCTGGGATGGAGCCCCCACATCGCATCGCATCCCATTGGGCTCTCTGCTCAGCAGGGAGTCTGCTTCCCTTCCTCTCTCTCTGCCTGCATCTCTGCCTACTTGTGATCTCTGTCTGTCAAATAAATAAATAAAAATCTTTAAAAGGAGTGTGCCAGATGAAGAAAAGGGAAAGCATGTTCCAGGAAGGGGGAACAGCATATACAAAGGCCAGGCAGTGAGAAAGAAGTGATAAACATGAATTTAACCCATCCACTCATCACTAAGGTAGTCAGCAAGCATTTCCCCGAGTTGCTTAACATTTTTGGTGCCTGGGTCCCTTTTAACCTCTAGTGAAGCCTTTCTTAGAATCATCCTTTTGTTTTTTAAAAGATTTTATTTGTTTATTTTGGGGGGGCACGTGTTGGGGAGAGGGGCAGGGGGAGAGGGAGAAACAGACTCCCTGCTGAATGTATACCCTGATGCCGGGCTTAATCCCAGGACCCCAGGATCATGACCTGAGCCAAAGGCAGACGCTTAACCAACTGAGCCACCCAGGCGCCCCAACCTCCTAGAATGTATCTTCGGACCCCTTGGGGGTCCACGGGCCCAGGTTAAGATTGCTCCATGTCTGGCCCCGCGCTCTGAGCACAAGAGACAAGTAGTAGACTTCAGTGCCAGGGGACAGAGAGAGCTCACAATTAAAGGAATGAGCCAGCAGATGTGGTTGGAGCAGAGGGCTGAGGGCTGAGGCTGTGAGAGGAAAAGGCTGAGCTGCTGAGCCTGGACTCACTGGGCCCCGTCGGCCTGGCTCCGCTGCAGGAGAAAGAGATGGAGAAACAGAGGCTGCTGTACCAGCAGGCACGCCTGCACAACCGGGGAGCCGCTGAGATGGTGCTCCAGATGATCAGTGCCTGCAAAGGTGCCTTCCTGCAGGCACTCCTCCTGGGCACACGCAGCCCGTCCCCAGTCCCCCTCCCGACCCCCCATTTCCTGGGGACCCCGTGGCTCACTCTCCCACCCTGCCTGCCTGTGCCTCGCACCCCAGCCCTTGCACGTCCCACTCGCCTTGCAATTTCTCACTCTTCCTTCACTATGGCACGCGACCCCACCCCCTTCTCCCTCATTCCACTCTTCTGGTGGGTGGAGAACAGGACTCCCAGACTGAGATGTGCTGTCTTTGTCCCACCCCCACCCGCTCCAGGAGAGACGGGCGCCATGGTGTCCTCCACCCTGAAGCTGGGCATCTCCATCCTAAACGGAGGCAATGCAGACGTGCAGCAGGTAACAGGAGAAAGGACCTGGGAGGAAAGTACAGAGCTCTGGAAGCTCCCCTGTGACTCCCACTTCCCCCGCCGCTCCTGCCCCATCTGTAGAAAATGCTGGATTATCTGAAGGACAAGAAGGAAGTGGGCTTCTTCCAGAGTATCCAGGCGCTGATGCAAACATGCAGGTAGGTCTGGCAGACCTCTGGCCCGTTAAGCACCTTTGGTGTGGCTGAGGCCCCGCCCTCGGTTCGGCATCCAGGAATGCAGACCCACTCTAAGGTGTACGGGGAGGTGATTATTACAATCGTAAGAGGCTTAAAGAATGGACAGCTGGAACCGAAGCTTGTAGTGAATTCAAGGGGCACTCAGGCAGCAAGGAATCGGGGCTCTCTTCTGATGACCCCCATTCATGTGACTACTACTGTCTGCCTTTGTTCTCTTCTGTCCACTGACTTTCCCTCCCCAGCCCCTGAAGCTTTTGCTAACTGAGGGTTTCTGTTTTCTCCTGATTCCAGCTTGTCCATATGTCATTCCTGCCCCACCTTACTTGACAGCAGCTGCCACGTGCCTTCTCCCAGTTCTGTTTGTGCTTCTGTGCTTCTTGATTTCAGCTCATGCATGCTTTACCGCGGCTCTCTGCCCAAACTGGGTGTGTGTGTAGGGGGGGTGGCTGCAGGGCTCTGGAAGAGCAGGGCAGAGGCCTTAGCTCATCTGCCCCATCTTTCTTTTCTTTCTCCCAGCGTCCTGGATCTCAATGCCTTTGAGAGACAGAACAAGGCAGAGGGGCTGGGCATGGTGAACGAGGATGGAACTGGTGAGGCCCTCTCTTGGGCTTCCCTCTCCTGGGACGTCCTCTTCCTTCAGGATCACTCCCTTGCCCACATTGCCTAGAGCTCCCTTCCTCCAAGACACCCCCCACCCTACGACCATCCCCAAGTTCCGCCCCCGCCCACAGTGATCCCCAACTGTGCCCCTACATTCCTCCAGGGTCTTCCTCCTCAGGGTCCCCACCCCTGGCTGCCCTTCTGTCATGTGTTCTCCCCCCACCTCCCATCACCACACCGACCAGCCCCTCCACACACCCCAAGTCTCCCACCCTGGTTGCTGTTCTTATTAATGCCCCTAATCCGGGTTAATTGAGTCTCCTCTTTGCCGTGTTGTGATGTGTCTAACTTTTCTGCCCTGATCCTCGCCTCCTGCCTCTCCACCTCTACTTGTCCATCTCTTTCTCTTCCCTCTTCTTTCTCTCCCTCCGCTTTTAACCCCCCATCTCCTACTCTGTCTCCTTATCGCTCTGATCCTCTGTGGTTGCTCCTCTCTCCGTGTTGATATCTTTGTCCCTGACTGTCACTGTTTTTCTGTGTCTGTCTCTCTGTCTTCTTCTTGTCTCTCTTTTTCCCTCTTTTCTCCTGCTTCCTCCTCCCATCCTGTTGGCTGCCCCAGTCATCAATCGCCAGAACGGTAATTCCCCCAAGCCCATCCCCCTTGCTATGCTACTGCACCCCTCCCTTCTAACCCCCAACCGCCCCCTCCACCTGGGGGCTGAGGATCTGGGACATTCAGGGAGGGAGGAACCCTTCAGTGATGCCCGGGCGTCATGCCCGCAGAAAGTCTTGAGCCGGAGACCAAGACTTGGGTCCCAGACTAGCCACTAACAACAATTGGAAACTATGAACAAGTCTCTTACTTTCTATAAACCTGCTCCCTGCTGTGTAAACAGATGCTAGAGAAGATGGCAAAGATCCATTTCCAGCTAGATGTTCTCAGGCTTCTAGACCCAGATTCACAGTCCCCGGGTGGGGTAATCCCCACTGCCGCCCACCCTGCTCTCTGCGCACGCGACCCCAGATTGATCACGTCTGCGGTTCCCATTTGCCAACCAGATTGGTTGCCCCCAGCATCCACTCTGATTGGTGCGCGTGCCTCCTCTGCGCCTGCTCTGATTGGCCCATTCCTGTCTAGCCTCCCTCTCTCTCTCTTTTCCCCTCCCCTAGAGCCCGTGGTGATTGGCTTCTTTCAGATGCCCATTCAGATTGGCACATGTTTACACACCTCCCCCCTGCATCTCCTGGATTGGCTGCTTTCAAGGCATCTGAGCCAATTGGCTGGCTTTCCATCCCATTCCCTGTCCAATCCCCTCCTGCTTAGAGCCTTTGCTTGAAAGTGACTCCAATCCCCATAATCCATTAACCCCACCTCCTCCAGGCCCTGGATGGGGTCCTTGGGACTTACCAGCTGCCTGAACCTCTGCTGGGTGGGCAGACATTCCTGACGTCATACAAGTGGTGATGTCAGAGGGATAGTGATGTTTAGAAAGAAGCTTGAGGCCCCAGCTACATGACGCAGGGCCCCCCCGGGTCTTCATCTACTTATGACTTTGAATCTGGGTCTCCCTGGTGTTATGGATGCCCGTGACCCTCACAGCCTCTTTAAAGTGGCAGCTGCTCCTCCCTGTGTACCCGTGCTTTGTGCATGCGTGTGGAGTGTGCAAGGGCCGTGTGCATGTGAGTGCTCTGTCCTGGCGTCTCTGACCCCCTTCTGGGCCCTGTCCCCCTCTTCTCCCCCTCACCCCAGGAGAGAAGGTCATGGCAGATGACGAATTCACCCAAGACCTGTTCCGATTCCTACAACTGCTCTGTGAGGGGCACAACAATGGTGAGGAGGAGGGGAGGGTAGAAGGGTGAGTGGAAAGGAGGCCAAGGTTTGGGGTCAGTCTGCAAGGGTTGCCTGAGTTCATCTCCCGGCCCCTCACGCCTTATGGGTGGTGGCCTCACCAGCCATCCTTGACCGGATTGCCCTTCATCCTTCGTTTTCAGCCATTATCAAGCCCTGTCCTCCCACCTTCCTAAATCCCCCTCAAATTTCTGCAATCTGGCCACTTTGCTTCACTTGTACCTCCTCTAGCCAGTCCAAATTCCCCAAAACCAGTTTATCCCCAAATCACTGTGAGTACCAGATGAGTGCCTAGCCACATGCCGTGTTCCCCTATAGGCATCTTGCGGCATCTGGCCAAAGTTATGTAAATGTGGTAGATTTCTGTACTTGGGTTGAATTTGTTAGAATCCCTTCTTAATTTTCCTTATAAAATAATTTGCCAGGATGAAGGCCTTACAGATTCTTTCCCAACTCAAACAAGTTTCCCCAACTTTTGTCCTGGCACACAGTTTCAGCAGATCAAGGATGACACAGCAAGCTAAGGAAACACATCACTAATGAGAACATATAACCCTGTGTGTGGCCCATGTCACTCACAACATTAAAAGGACAGTCAGGATTCTGTATGACAAGCATTCTACCCTAGGCTGTTTCCTATAACAAGTATGCACAGTGTCAAGGTTGTGGTTATAACACATAGCAGGGGATTATGAAACCACAGACTGCCCAGAAACTAACCTTCATCACAACAGTGGGAGTAATCACAAATCTAACTTCCACAGAACCTGCACCCCATTTGGCTGGTGTTCATTATGGTGAACCCACTTGTAAATTTCTTTACTCTTCATTCTCCTCTGTTCAGTGGTGGGTAAGGCATGATCCATTGCATTCTCAGAAGCTCTTATCTTCACAACTTGTTCTTCTTCAAGGTTTACATAATACTGTTGTGCCATGGGACAAGGATTTTCTCTCTTTAACTGTAATTAAGGTGGAATCAGTCTTTGGGGTTTTGTTTTTATTTTTTTAAAGGTTTTATTTATTTATTTGACAGAGGGAGAAAGGTCACAAGTAGGCAGAGAGGCAGGCAGAGGTGGGATGGTGGGGGGATGCAGGCTCCCCTCTGAGCAGAGAGCCTGATGCAGGCCTCGATCCCAGGGCTCTGAGATCCTGACCTGAGCCGAAAGCAGAGGCTTAACCCACTGAGCCACCCAGGCACCCAGTGTTTGGGGTTTTAAATGAATTTTATTCCCTGGATCTCTGATTTCTTGGAAACAAGAATGTTCTAACAGGTGGAATTCCTCTCTCCTACCAAATTTGCAATCCAGTCCTCTGCATAAAGTTGTGGGTTCATTAGCCAGCCCAATCAAATAAATATTTGAGGGGTACCTGGGTGGCTCAGTGGGTTAAGCCTTTGCCTTCGGCTCAGGTCATGATCTCAGGGTCCTGGGATGGAGCCCCGTGTCGGGCTCTCTGCTCAGCAGGAAGGCTGCTTCTCCTTCTCTCTCTGCCTGCCTCTCTGCCTACTTGTGATCTCTGTCTGTCAAGTAAATAAATAAAATTAAAAAAAAAACACAAATAAATATTTGAAATAGCTTTCAAATCTCAGATGCTTTGAATGTCTTGAGTATTTGGTACCATTCAAAATAGACAAAAGGTTTGTTTATTATATACATCTGTGGCCATGTTCTCAGTTGACAGTGTTCTTACAGGAGAAGGAAGCTGTAAATGTACCCATTTAGGCATAGTAAATACTCAATAAACTTGTAGTACCAAAGAATAAAGTGGCCGATCTTCATCTCACATTAGCATATAGCATATGCTCAATAAATATTTGTTGGATAAATGAATGAATAAATAACCAATCTTCCATCTCCCCCATCACAGAGTAGGCATTCAATAAAAATTTTTGGAAACAAATGGAAGACTGAATCTCCATTTTCCCCTGATACACTGTTGGTGCTCAAGAAACATATTTTGGGGGAATAAAATGGATAAATGACCCTCTACCATATCTGGCATCTAGTAGGCATCTAGTAACCTTGATAAATGGTTACAACCTAAATGAATAAATGACCCTCACCGTCCTCTGACACACAGGAGGTACTCGATAAAGACTAAATAAACTAACAATGATGATTATATGCCTTTGGCATACAACAGGCACTCAATAAACACTGATTGCACACAGTAGGCTCCCAATGGATATATGACTTTTCATCTCCCTAGATTTCCAGAACTACCTACGGACACAAACGGGGAACACGACCACTATTAACATCATCATCTGTACAGTGGACTACCTCCTGAGGCTGCAGGTGAGGCTGGGAGGCCATCCAGGTGCAACCTAGCTCAGGGACCGCAGGGCCCATGAGTTGGCCAGCACCCCTTCACACCCCATTGTCCCCCCAGGAGTCCATCAGCGACTTCTACTGGTACTACTCTGGCAAGGATGTCATTGAGGAGCAGGGCAAGAGGAACTTTTCCAAGGCCATGTCGGTCGCTAAACAGGTGTTCAACAGCCTCACTGAGTACATCCAGGTAGGGCCTGTCTGCTGGTGCGAGGCGAGACGCCCCTCCCTCCTCACTCCCGCTGGACCCCACCCCCTGCCGGGTGCTCACTGCAGCCCTCTGCACCCCCCAGGGCCCCTGCACCGGGAACCAGCAGAGCCTGGCACATAGCCGCCTCTGGGATGCTGTGGTGGGATTCCTGCACGTGTTTGCCCACATGATGATGAAGCTCGCTCAGGTTTGGGCCCCTCTTTTCTTCATCCAGCGGTTGCCAGGCATCCCCCAAGTGGCCCATTTCCAAGTCAGTTTCGCACCCAAGCCTCCTGGCAGGTTCCAGATGCGTTCCCCCCTGGTGGCCAAATCCATCGTCCTCCTGGGTGGGCTCTCTTGCATGACCCCACCTCCCCCTCTGCCACCACCAGTAGGCTGGTTTCCCACCCACACTTCCATTGGTCTAATGTGTAGGCCCCGCCCCCTCTGGTCAGAGTTCCTCTATGATTGGTTGGTGTTCTTTTCTCTCCGAAGAGCTTCTCTCAGATTCTGACCCCCGGGGGGATAGAAAGGGCTCCGCTTTCTAGGTCAGGGATTGGGGCTGAAGGAGTGCTTTGTTTCTTTATTCTGCCTGCGGCAGATGACGCCCATCTCGGGCACCCATGATGTAAGGTCCCTGTCAAGTCCTTTTCCCATTTCTAGAATCCTGTGCTCCCCTTTCCCTACCAGCCCCTGCCCCTTTGCAGCCTGGTCAGTGTCTCGTGAACACCTTGTCTGTTGGCTCTGTTTCTGTCTGGTAAACATATTCAAGGCTGCACCATCAACATCCCGAACGTCATAAATGCACAGCTTCCCAGCAGATGGCACTATTCTCTACACTGTATTCTCATTTCCCAGCAGGAAGTGTCTGGAGGGAGGGGAGGCTTGATCTAGTTGCTCAAAGGGACCGCAGGGGCTGGCAGAAATCCTGTCTGGTGTCATCGGACCTTTTGAAAAGAGTTGAACTTGGGATGCAATTCCTCAGTGTTAGTGCAGCCCAAGTTGTGTTGTTGGCATGATCTTAAAAGTCTAGAGAATACTGGTGTTTTAGTGTAGAGTTCCAACCCCTGCAGTGTTAATTCATTAACCAAGGGCTAGGGCTAGGTCGCATGGGCTGGAAATCCAGTGCAAAGTGGTGGCTTAAGATGGGAAAAAGAATTCATCAGTTCACATGAGAGATCCAGGGCCTAGAGTGATGTCAGCAGAAAGGTCTGTCTTCTCTCTGGCTTCAGTCTCAAGCAGGCTCTCACACTGGCTGGGAAAAACGATACCCCAGGGTTCTATGCACCCCAGTAACTGCTCCAGAGCGCAGAGGACCCCTTTTCTATGGAAGCTCCGACTTGCAGTTCTCTCTGATTGGACTATTGGGTCACATGCTCATCCCTGAGCCAATCACCATGGCCAGGGGAAAGAGAGCTCTCTGAATGGCCAGATCTGGCCATATACCCGCCCCTGAAACCAGGAAAGCGGGTTTAGCCCCACTTGATCTGAGAGTGCGGTAGTCGTGCGAAGCAGGGTGCGGGGCCAGACATCACCCGCAGACACACACCACAGGCTCCCATCCACATTAGGATCTTGAGATTCTGGTATGTTGGGATCTTAGAGTCGGAAGGCCGAGCTTTGGAACTGTGTTAGAATCAGGAACTAGAGAAGGAGCTCTGGAATAGAGGAGTCTTACCTGCCATTTATCCAGTATCCTTCCCCCTCCTCTGCTGTATTAGGTAGAACCAGATGAGAGGACCACTCGGTGTGTCAAAAATGCTCGGGTATTGGCAGTTTTATGTAGCTCAGCTTCGTACAAATAGGGACCAGGAGGCAGAACTCTGACCGTGTAGGAAGCTTATGTAGGCCTTACATGAGGCACTGTGACAGGGCAGGCAGTGTACCCCCACCTTCTCCCCAGATTGTTCACCAAAACGCACGTGGCTGAGTCCTCCAGCCTTTCTCCTCAACCGAGCACCTCGCTTTTTCCATCGCACATTCATTCGACAAACATATATCAAGCACCCTCCCATAAGCCCTAAGCTTCTGCCTTCCCAGTCCCCCTTGGCCGCCAGCTCTTGGCCCCACATGTCACCTTGTCAAGACTGCTTCCCCCAGAGTGCCAGCCCCACCCGCACAATCTTGTCTCTCTGCCCCTTCCCCTGCTTCCGAGGAACATGTCTGGACTCGGGTCCCCTCCGAGGTAAGAGGGGAGTAAGATGGGGTCTTAGGCCCTGCAGGGTGGGTCAGGAGGGGCGGAAGCAGCTGGAAGTGGGGTAGGCATCTCTGAAGAGACCAGTCATCCCATAACTGGGGTCTGGGGTCTCTAGGACTCCAGCCAGATCGAGCTGCTGAAGGAGCTGCTGGATCTCCAGAAGGACATGGTGGTGATGTTGCTGTCGCTACTAGAAGGTAAACCCCCAGCAGGTGGGGGTCTGGGGAGGGAACAAAGGGACCAACAAGCAGGGAATGGCCCTCTGAGACCCCAGAGACCCTAATCTTCAACTTCATCTGACATCGTGTCAGGGTCAAACGGGTTGGTGAAGGAGTCCCAGTAACGAGCTCAGCACACACATACTAAGCACTCATATGCCAGGCCACGGCCGTACGTGCCTTAGACCATTGACTCCCCCCAAAAATCTTTTTTTTTTAATTTATGTATTCAACAGACAGAGATCACAAGCAGGCAGAGAGGCAGGCAGAGAGAGAGGAGGAAGCAGGCTCCCTGCTGAGCAGAGAGCCCGATGCGGGGCTAGATCCCAGGACCCTGGGATCATGACCTGAGATGAAGGCAGAGGCTTTAACCCACTGAGCCACCCAGGCGCCCCTCCCCAAAGAAATCTTAATAAGGTGGTGGCCCTGATGCTTTTTAAAGTTTACGTAACTCGTAGTTATTTATGTGTTTCTTTGTCAAATGTGTCAATTAGCTTTTGCTGCCTAATGAATGTCCTCAAAACTTAGTGACTTAAAACGACCATAATTTATTGCTATTTAATAAAACAATATGGGGTGCCCGGGTGGCTCAGTCGGTGAAGCATCCGGCTCTTGAGTTTGGCCCAGGTCATAATCTCATGGTCATGAGATCGAGCCTGGCATCAGGCTCCGCACTTAGCGGGGAGTCTGCTGGAGATTCTCTCTCTCCCTCTCCCTCTCCTCCCCAGTAAAGAAATAAATATTTTAAAAAATAAAATCTAGGGACGCCTGGGTGGCTCAGTTGGTTAAGCAGCTGCCTTCGGCTCAGGTCATGATCCCAGCGTCCTGGGATCGAGTCCCACATCGGGCTCCTTGCTCAGCAGGGAGCCTGCTTCTCCCTCTGCCTCTGCCTGTCACTCTGTCTGCCTGTGCTCGCTCTCTCTCTCTCTCTCTGACAAATTTAAAAAAATTTTAAAAAATAAAAATAAAATTTATATAAATAAATAAAAGTGAAAGGTATAAGAAGAAGCTGGAGCCAGTGGGATCCCACTTTACCACAGTCTCCACTTCTCCCTACTGTCTTATCTTTGGCCCTACCTCACTGGACCTGCTTGGCCTCAGAGGACTAGTGGAAGGCCTAAGTGTGTGAACTCTGAGGTCGTGCAGCTCTGGCTTCAAAGCCTCCTCACCCCCTTGCCGGCTGGCGTATTGGGATCTTAGAGTGTGGATCCTGGTATGTTGGGATCCTGAGCATGTGACTTTCTTTGAGTCCCAGCCTCTTCCTCCATACAAATGGATAGTGACACCCCTCCTCTAGAAGGGTGAGAGCGTGCCAACCCAGCACTGGGCATGGCATCTGGGATCTGCTGGTAGCTTCTGGCATTGGTATCTCTCTTGGTGACTCCCCCCAGCTGTCAGGGAGGGACCGACCAGGTTCACACACGACACTGATGCAGGTCAGGAAATGAGCTGTGCCCTCCGGGGGGAGGGGTGGGCGCTGGCCAGGGAATCTTCCACCAACAACCTGCCTGGAGCCTGGTGGCTCCTGAGCTGGGGAAGGAGGCCAGGCGGTGGGGGTCCAGAAAGCAGGCAGCCCCAGGCCACACTGACCGGTTCCTTGCCCACAGGGAATGTGGTGAACGGCATGATTGCTCGGCAGATGGTGGACATGCTTGTGGAATCCTCGTCCAACGTGGAGATGATCCTCAAGTTTTTCGACATGTTCCTGAAACTCAAGGACATCGTGGGCTCGGAGGCCTTCCAGGACTATGTTACCGATCCCCGTGGCCTCATCTCCAAGAAGGACTTCCAGAAGGTGGGTGCTAGAAGGCAGGTGAATGGGGTGCCAAGTGGCAAGAGACTTCCCTGTGAGCCTCAGTTTCTTTACCTGTAAAATGGGGTAAAGAAACTTCTTTGGGGTTGTTTTGAAGGCAAAATACATGAACACAGATGAGAACCTTTATTTCTATTATCATTATTCCTAGCCGTAATATTATCATCATTATAGATAAGGGTCATTCAGCTGAGAAACGTTTGTTGGATTTCTTCTCCATACTGGGCCCTCTGCTGGTACCATGGGCACAGCAATAACCGAGACAGATACAGCCCAGCCTTCATGGAGCTTATAGTCTGATGGGGAGGTAGTCACTAATGACCATTACAGGTCAAATAATGAGGTTTTTAGGAGGGAAGTGAAGGAAGCAGCTTTATCCAGGAGCCCCCTCTCTCCATACGGAACTCCAGGTACATCACTTAGCCGGTCTGAGCCTCAGTTTCCTCCTCTGTGACATGGGACGAGGATAGTGACACTCAGTGTCTCACAAGACCTCTGCGAGGCAGACAGTGTGTGGGCCGTTCCTGGAACACAGGGGCACTCAAGACATGCTCCCTACCATTTTCCTGCCAGATCTTTCCCCTCACCCTTTTGCTAACTGTTTCTTTGGAAATAACTTCTGACCTACAGAGAAGCTGCAGGAACAATACATAGAATTTCTGATCACTTTTTCACCCCGACCTCCCAAATGCTCACTTTTTCCACATTTGCTCTCTCATGATTCTGCTTTTCTTCTACATACTTCAGTGTGTATCTCCTGAGAACAAGTTCATTCTCTCATATAACCCCAGAACAATTATGCAAATCAAGAAATTACCATCAGTATGACTCAGCTAGCTACAGACCTTAATTCAGTTCTCACTCAGTTAAGAAATTGCTTTTCCTGCTGAGGAGGCAATCCAGTGGTCAGGGACCACGTTTAGACGTCCTGTCTCTTTGGCCTCCTTCAATCCCTCACCCTTCCTCAGTCTATCCTTGTCCTTCATGACCTTGACATTTTTGAAGAATGGAGAGCGGTTTTTTTAGAGAATATTTCTGCCCTTGTCTTTCATGACCTTGACATTTATAAAGAATAGAGATCAGTTTTTTAGAGAATGTTCCAGAATGTGGGTTTGCCTGAGATTTTCCCATGAGTCAATTCAGGTTGGACCTTTAGGCAGGAGTGCGGTAGGAGTAATATGTCCTCACTGCATTCTGTCTGGGGGTTCTTCCTATCGCTGTTGGCTTAAGCTTGGCTTGCTCCGTTCAGGAGGCATTTACCAGGGTCTCCGCTGCACCGGTACCATCATTCCCTTTCATATCCTGTGAGGACGTACTTTGTGACGTTGTAAATATCCCACTCAACCTCTAGGGTTAGCATCTGTTGGTGATTCTGCCTGAAACAGGGATTACTGTGGTAGTTGACAAATGGTGTTTTTTTTTTTTTTTTTTTTTTTTTTAAACATTTTTAAACTTTTTTTTTTTTTTTTTTTTGGAGAAAGGGAGGGGGTAGGAGCCAAGGAAGAGAGAGAATCCCAAGCCAACTTCACACCAAGTGCAGAGCCCGACATGGGGCTCGATCTCATGACCCTGAGATCATGACCTCAGTGGAAATCAAGAGTCTGACACTTAACCGTCTGAGCTATCCGGGTGCGCCAACATGTGGGAGTTTCCTAACCTCACCATATCCTTTCCCTTTATTAGGTACCATTTTGCTGTACTTGCCCATCCACTTACTTTTTTTAAAGATTTTATTTATTTATTTGACACAGGGAGAGATCACAAGTAGGCAGAGAGGCAGGCAGAGAAGGGGGGTGGGGAAGCAGGCTCCCCGCTGAGCAGAGAACCTGATGCGGGACTCGATCCCAGGACCCTGAGATCATGACCTGAGCTGAAGGCAGAGGCTTAACCCTCTGAGCCACCCAGGCGTCCCCATCCACTTATTTTTATGTATCAGTGTACTCGTGCCTTCTTATTTTAAGCTAGGGATAGCCCCTTTAATAAACATTTTTTAAAAAATTTTAAACATTCAGGGTCTGCTCAGTTAAAAAGTGTCCTCAGTGTCCCCAGCCTCCCAGGTGTCCTGAGAGCTTCCCTGTGTCTCTCCCCCTTCTCAGCCATGCCTTGCAAGGACTGTTGACCTCTGCTCACTCCTTTTTCACCTCCCACCCCCTTTCTGACTCAGGGGCTTGCCAGCTTCGGTCCCTGTCACTCTCCTGAAACTACCCTGACCAAGATGGTCAGTGACCTCTACACCCTGAATCTCTCCTTTGTTATCTTTGTGGCATTGGCCACTGTCGGCCATTTCCTCCCCTCCCAGATGCCTGCTTCCCTGCGCATTTGGGCTGCGCACTTGTGAGAGCCCTACCTTCCCTGTCAGCCTCTCCCCACCTCTTCACTCTTGCTGTCCCCGAGCCGTCCACTTCCAGAAGAGCTGATAGTTACCATGTTCTCACTCTGTGCCGGGTCCCTGTATTTAAATGGATTGGGTCACATAGTCTTTACAACAACCCTAAGTGGTAAGGACTATTTTTTATTCTCTCTCTCTTTTTTTAAGATTTTATTTATTTATATGTCAGAGAGAGAGAGAGAGAGAGAGAGAGCACGTGCATAAGCAGGGGGAGCAGCAGACAGAGGGAGAAGCAGGCTTCCTGCGGAGCAGGGAGCCTGATGCAGGACTCAACCCCAAGACCTCGGGATCATGACATGAACTGAAGGCAGATGCTTAAATCACTGAGCCACCCAAGTGCCCCTATTTTTTATTCTCATTGACAGAAGTGGAAACTGAGGCACAGGGAGAAACTGAGGCTCAGGGTCACACAGCTAATAAGCAACAAAGCTGAGATTAGAACTCAGGCAGTCTGGCTCCAGAGTGCACCGCCTCTAGACTCAACCATTGATCTAGTCCAATAAATAGCGTCCTTTCCCTTGGCTCCAGGCCCTGGCTGGAAGTCCCAGCCCTACTCTCTGAGCCTGGCAGTTTTAAGGAGAGAATCTCAGCCAGGGAACCAAAAATCACCATGTATGAGCTAAAACACACCTCATTCATAACTTTTAAGTGATTCTTCTCAGAAAAGGAAGGCATCAACAAAGTGAAAAAGCCATTTATGAAATAAGAGAAAATATTTGCAAACCATAGATATGGTAAGGGGCTAATATGGCAAGGACCTTACATAACTCAATAGCAAGAACAACAAAACAAACAAACAAACAAAAAAACAAGAACAAAAAAATACAAAAACAACCCAAGTAACCCAATTTTTAAATGGGCAGAGGACCTGAATAGATATTTTTCAGAAGACATACAAATGGCCAACAGGACCATGACAAGGTGCTCTAGGGGCACCTGGGTGGCTCCGTCGGGTAAACATCCAAATCTTGATCTCCGCTCAGGTCTCGATCTCAGGGTCATGAGTTCGAGCCCCACGTTGGGCTCCACACTGGATGTGGAGCCTCCTTAAAAAATAAGTAAATACAAGGTGCTCCACATCGCTCCTCATCAGGGAAAATGCAAATCACTCCCACAATGAGATACCACTGCATACCTGTGAGGGTGCCTATTATGAAAAAGGCAAGAGATAGCAAGTGTGGGCAAAGAGAAAGAAAAAGGAGCCTTTGTGCACCGTTGGTGGGAATGTGAAGTGGTGTGGCCACTAAGGAAAAATCACATTTTTTCCTTAAAAATTAAATTAGAACTAGGAAATGAAAATAAAGATAGAACTGCCGTCAGACCCAGCAGTGCTGCTTCTGGGTATATATCCAAAGGAAAACAAACCATTGTTTCAAAGAGATAAATGTGCTCCCATGTTAATTATAGTGTTATTCACAGTAGCCGAGGTATGGAACTAACCTAGGAATGTGATATGTAATGGACTGTTATTCTTGCCTTTTATTTTTTTTTTAATTTTTTTTAAAGATTTTATTTATTTATTTGACAGACAGAGATTACACAAGTAGGCAGAGAGTCAGGCAGAGAGGGGAGGGGAGAAGCAGGCTCCCTGCTAAGCAGAGAGCCCAATGCGGGACTCGATCCCAGGACCCTGGGATCATGACCTGAGCCGAAGGCAGCAGCTTAACCCACTGAGCCACCCAGGCACCCTATTCCTGCCTTTTAAAAAAGGAAGGAAATCTTGCCATTTGCAACAACATGGCTGAACCGGGAGGGCATAATGCTAAGTGAAATATGCCAGAAATGGAAAGACAAATAGTTCATGGCATCACTTACATGTGAAATCTTAAAAAAAAAAAACAAAAAACAAAGAAACAAAAAACAAAAACAGAAACTGAACTGGTAAAAACAGAGAATAGAAAAGTAAGTGATGTGAAGGGCTCAGGCATGGAGGAAATAGGGAGAGGTTGGTAAATGGGTACGAACGTTGAGTTTATAAGATGAATTTAAGGGGCGCCTGGGTGGCTCAGTGGGTTAAGCCTCTGCCTTTGGCTCAAGTCATGATCTCAGGGTCCTGGGATCGAGCCCCAAATCAGGCTCTCTGCTTGGCAGGTAGCCTGCTTTCCCCCCCTCTCTCTGCCTGTCTCTCTGCCTACTTGTGACCTGTCTGTCAAATAAATAAATAAAATCTTTTTTTTTTTTTTAAAGGATGAAGGGGCACCTGGGTGGCTCAGTGGGTTAAAGCCTCTGCCTTCAGCTCAGGTCATGATCCCAGGGTCCTGGGATCAAGCCCCGCATTGGGCTCTCTGCTCAGCGGGGAACCTGCTTCCTCCTCTCTCTCTGCCTCTCTGCCTACTTGTGATCTCTGTCTGTCAAATAAATAAATAAAAAATCTTAAAATAAATAAATAAATGGATGAATTTAGAAAATGAAATAGGTAAAGATCCCTTCTGACCAGAGCTTCACACACAACAAGGTTTGATGTCATTTACACAACATTTTATAGGTCAGTATCTCTGTGTCACAAAGTTATAATCTGTAACTTGAAAAGTGCGGTTGGTTTTATTTAGGAGTAAAGAATACATTCACATGATTTGAACAGCAAAAATGTAACAACGTATGAAGTGGGAAGTCTCACTCCCCCTGTTTTCTCAGCCTACTTCCCTCCTCCCCTGACCTCCCCCGCTACTGTGAGTAACATTAGTTTCCTTTGTATCCTTGCATCGTTTGTTTTGGGTTTTTTTTTTTCCAGATTTTGTTATTTTCCTCCTTTCTTGCATAATTGGCAGTGAACTACATACATTGGTTTATATCACTTAATAATATATTCTGGAGATCAGAGAGTGACCTCATTCTTTCTGTACAGGTGCCCAGTATTCCATTTTATGTATATATTATGGTTTCTTTGATGATTCTTTGTTGACAGATACTTGCTTTTCTCCTAGTCTTTTGCTTTTACAACTTGTGGACGGTTGTGCAAGTTGTGCACTGTACAAAGGTACAATTGATAGCACAGATACTGTATATTTGTACTGCAGATTTCCAGCGGGTGGGAGTAAGTGTGCTGAGGAATGCTTCTTTTGGACCACTAGCAATGCTGGCTACAACAAATGCCCTTGTACATAATGTCATTCTTTTTTTTTTTTAAGATTTTATTTATTTATTTGATAGACAGAGATCACAAGTAGGCAGAGAGGCAGAGAGAGAGAGGAGGAAGCAGGTTGTCCGCAGAACAGAGAGCCCGATGAGGGGCTTGATCCCAGGACCCTGAGATCATGACCCGAGCCGAAGGCAGTGGCTTTAACCCACTGAGCCACCCAGGTGCCCCCATAATGTCATTCTTTATGTGCAGTTATATCTAAGAATATACTTCCAGGGGCACCTGGGTGGCTCAGTAGGTTAAGCCTCTGCCTTTGGCTCAAGTCATGATCTCAGAGTCCTGGGATCAAGCCCTACATCGGGCTCTGCTCCGTGGGGAGCCTGCTTCCCTTCCTCTCTCTGCCTGCCTCTCTGCCTACTTGTGATCTCTGTCTGTCAAATAAAGAAATAAATAAAATCTTAAAAAAAAAAAAAAAGAATATACTTCCGAAAGCAGGATTTCTGGGTTAAAGAGTAGATTCATTTGTCATTGGGCAAATCTTGCCCTCTGTTTTTCCCTCTCATTAGCAGCCTCTCATTAGAGTGCCTGTTTCCCCACAGCCTTGCCACCACACCGCATTGTCAAATATTTGGACTTTTGCCAATCTGATAGGTGAAAAACAATATTGCTGTGCAGTTTAAGTCCACATTTAAGTCATACCTCCTGGTGTGAGTGCAGTGAAGCATCTTTTTCTGTTCTTTCTTTTGTATTGCCTGTTCAGTGAACTGACCATGTCCTTGGCTTATATCCTTTCTTCCTTATTTTTCTCCTTGAGTTCTAGAGCTCTTTACGTAACAGGCTGATTACAACTTTGTTAGTGATAGGAGTTGCACCTGTTTTTCCTAGTTCATCATTTATCTTTTGACTTTGCTTATGGTGTTATTACATATATATTTGGCTATGCAGAATACTTTGATTCTCATGTAGAAAGTCACTTAAAATATCTTATTAATTTTGGGGGCACCTGGGTGGCTCAGTGGGTTAAAGCCTCTGCCTTCGGCTCAGGTCATGATCCCAGGGTCCTGGGATCTAGCCCCGCATCGGGCTCTCTGCTCAGCAGGGAGGCTGCTTCTCCCTCTCTCTGTCTCTGCCTACCTCTCTGCCTACTTGTGATCTCTGTCAAATAAATAAGTAAAATCTTTAAAAAATATATCTTATTAATTTTTAATGAAATAGGTAAGACAAGAATAAATTCTCCTTGTAAAGAAACTCAGAACTTACCACTGCGATCGAGGTCACTTTTGGCTCCCACCCCCAACCCTGTTGTCATCCTATCTTTCCAAAAACTGCCACTGACAGCCACTTTGGTGTGCTTCTCTTCAGATGTTTATTTCTAAATTTGTGTTCATCCATTTTATTTTTTTAAAGATTTATTTATTTATTTATTGGGCAGACAGAGATCACAAGTAGACAGAGAGAGAGGAGGAAGCAGGCTCCCCGGAGAGCAGAGAGCCCAATGCGGGGCTCGATCCCAGGACCCTGGGATCATGACCTGAGCCGAAGGTAGAGGCTTTAACCCACTGAGCCACCCAGGTGAGCCTGTTCATCCATTTTAAAAGTACAGCATTGTTGTCTGGTTTCCCAAGTTCTTTGTGGTTAACAGAGGTCACACTTTGCAAGGCATGTCTTCGTTGATAAGTAAGTACTTTGCAGATTCCAAAACATCTATTCCAGTGTAGAAAGCCCTTTCTGGTGGCTGAAGACACATTGCAACCTACTAACTTATTCTTGGTCAGTACAGTTTTGAGGTTTTTCCCTATTATTATTTTTTTAATAGTCTGCAAATATTTTGGGGTATATCTCATAAGTTCATCCATTTAAAATGTACAACTCAAGGGGGTTTTTTGGGGCATATTCACAGAATTGTGCAACCATAACTACAATCTAATTTTAGAACATTTTAGTCACCCTAAAAGAGAAACCCTGTACCCTTTAGCAGTCACTTCCCATTTCCCCTACCCAGGCCCCTGTCAAAGGCTAATCTACTTTCTGTCTCTATAGATTTGCTTATTCTGGACACTTCATATAAATGGAGTTATATAATAGATGTAGATGGTTTTAAAAGACTTTTATTTTGGGGCGCCTGGGTGGCTTAGTTGGTTGGGCATCTGCCTTCAGCTCAGGTCATGATCTCAGGGGCCCTGGGATAGGCTGTGTTAGTCTCCCAGCTCAGGGGGGAGTCTGTTTCTCCCTCTGCTCCTCCCCCTGCTTGTGCACTCTCTCTTTCTCTCAAATGGATAAAAATTTTAAAAAAATACTTTTATTTTGTAAGGAAAATTATACTTTTCCTTTTATAATAACAACCATAATGTCATTATCATTCCTAACCAAAAAGGGAATAAAAAACAAAAAAAAATCCACAATTCTTTAGATCATCAAATATCTAGTCATTGTTCACATTTCCAAATCTCATAAATGTCACATATATATTAAGAAATGTTTTCTGGGGGCGCCTTCATGGTTCAGTCTATTAAGCAGCTGACTCTTGACTTCAGCTCAGGTCATGATCTCAGGGTCTTAGGGTGGAGCCCTGCGTTGGGCTCTGGGCTCAGCATGGAGTCGGCTTGTCCCTCTCCCTCTGCTCCTCCCCCTAACACACTCTCGCTTTCATGAATAAATAAGATCTTTAAAATAAATAAATCTTGGGGCGCCTGGGTGGCTCAGTGGGTTAAAGCCTCTGCCTTTGGCTCAGGTCATGATCCCAGGGTCCTGGGTTCAAGCCCTGCATGGGGCTCTCTGCTCAGCAGGAAGCCTGCTTCCTCCTCTCTCTCTGCCTGCTTCTCTGCCTACTTGTGATCTCTGTCTGTCAAATAAATAAATAAAATCTTTAAAAAAAACAACTAAACAAACAAACAAACAAACAAAAAACTATTCCACATCTTACATCCTTTTTTCATGCTAAGTATTTGAAATCAGAATGTAAATCTCAATCAGCGCTGCCGGCCCTGATTCGAGGGCTCAGTAGCCCCAGGTGGCCCTTCGGCTCTCATTGGAATGTGCCTCTGCTGTTTGTAGAGCTTCCCACCGATTCCATCTGGCTGAGCCAACCTTCTAGTGTCATGCAGCATGTTCCTCCTTCCCCTGTGTTTCCTGTCAACTGAGACTTCCGGTCAAGAAGCCCATCAGAAGCAGGTTCCGTTCGGTTGGTTTGTTGCTTTGTTTTATTGCCATATCCTCTGTGGCACTACCTATATTCATCAGGAGGCAAATCCTTTCCTGTTCTCTCTCCCTTGGTGAGGTCGGCAGCTACTGATGTTCGATACCCAGACATGTTTGTGCACGAGCGATGGCAAGATGACGATATACTCGTTTTTGCTAATATTCTCTTTTCTAGGGACCATTTGTCAAACATCGTATGGTTTCCTAAGCACAAAGCTTCATAGGATCCCCAGGTGCCTTACAGATATGTGTTTCACAACATGCTTTTTGGTTTCTTTATGGTTTGAAAGGCAAGTTCAGGATTTTTAAAAGGACTTTTTAACTTTCAAAAATTGTAATGAAGGAGCAAAGTCTTCTCTGCTTTCAAGATGCTTAATTCACTTGATAAAATGTGTCCTGAGCATCTGCTCTGTGTAGCAGCAAGCGGAACAGACCGAGATCCCACCCTCAGAGCAGACAGCCCAGTGGGAAGGGGCAGATGAAAATAACCAAATGGGGTGCCTGGGTGGCTTAGTCGGTTAAGCGTCCAGCTCTTGATTTCAGCTCAGGTCATGATCTCAGGGTGGTGAGGTTGAGCCCCACAGCACTGGGCATGGACCTGGCTTAAGATTTTCTCTCTGCCCCCCCCAAAAAAGTAAAGAACTAAACAAAATAATTTCAGGTTATAATCTGTAGTCTGAAGGAAATGAGCAGGATGGCATGAGAGAGAGCATGAGTGGAATAAGTCCTGACAACTGTGTGGATGGGGAAGGCCTTTCCAGAAAAGAGCATTGAAGCCGGAGCAGAAACATACCACTTGGAGGTGTGGGAGGTTGTGGCATCCCAGACAGAGGAGGCAGCAAGTCTAAAGGCTGAAAGGTGGGAAACAGAAGGATGCCAAGGGAGGCCAGCATGACTGGAGAGGGCTGTTGATGGGGAAAATGGGAGTGGTCAAGTGCCTAAGGGGAGGGACACAGCAGACATGCAGGCCTGGTTGGGTGCAGGAAAGACTCCTGCACTCAATTTTTTTTGAGGATTTTATTTATTTATTTGACAGAGATCACAAGTAGACAGAGAGGCAGAGAGAGAGACAGAGGGAAGCAGGCCCCCCGCTGAACAGAGAGGCAGATGCAGGATTGATCCCAGGACCCTGAGACCATGACCTGAGCTGAAGGTAGAAGCTTAACCCACTGAGCCACCCAGGCGCCCCGAGATTCCAGTTTTTAACCTGAATGAGATGGAGGCACGGGATGATTCTGAGCAGGGAGAGGTGTGTCCTTAGATGTTTATAGGGTCCCCTGGCTGGGGATGGAGGGGGAGCAGGGAGAACAGGGAAGAGGTTGCCTTGAGAGTCCAGTGGGAGATGGTGCAGGACCAAAACCAGGGTGAGACCATCGAGGGGGCAGATGTGTGTGGGTTCTAGATCTGTGAAAGCAGAGCTGACAGATTTGCTGATGAATCGGGTGTGGGTGGTGAGACAAAAAAGAGGAATCAAGGATGACTCAAAGGTTTTAGCTTAAGCAGCTGGGTGGAGAGTGATGCTATTCCTGAGATTGGTAAGACAGTGGGAGGAGAGGTTTTGAAATCAAAAGTTCAGTTTAGACTATTTCCAATTTGGGGTAGAGATCCATGAAAAGATGTCAGGTAGGGGCTTCAGCCGTTAACTATATGGATTCTGGGGAGAAGTTGGGGCTGAGATGTAAATTGGACAATCCTTGGTGTGGGATAGTGTTCAGAGCCTTGGGCCTCAGTGAATATCTCCATGGAGAGTGTGTTTCTCAAACAAGGGGTGCAGATTCCAGGAGTAGTGGCCCAGTCTTTAGTAGTCTGGAACAAAGGAGGAGTCCCACATAGGAAGCTGATAGCAATCAGAGAAGGAGGTATTTCAAAAGAAGGGGAGTGGGAAATGGATTATGACAAAGAGAGAGCCACAAATCAGGAGAGCAGAGTCCAAGACTGAATGGAGGGGATGGAGTTCCAGGCCTTTTCCATAGGGAGGGTGTCTTTTCAGAGGGGCAAGTAACACACCACATCATAAGTGGAGAAGGCAAGTCGGTGCAGCAAGGGTAGATGGAGGTGAGGAGTTCCTGTATGATTATGTCTCCCCATTCTGTGGTTTCTAGAACCCTTCATGATCTGCAAAGTGGGTTACTCATTTAGAAAGCATTTTGCAAAGTTCTTGGCTACAAAGCACTTTTTGGAGCCAGAAGATTTCACTTCTATTCATATCCTAGAGCAGCATTTCTCAGACTGCATGGTGCAATTCATCTGTGGGTCATGAAATTAATTTCGTTAAGTCATGACCAGCGTCTTTAAAAATACAATGGGATCGAATACAGCAGTGTTGCATAGTGAAAGTCAGAATTGTATCATGAACTCCTTTCCCTGGAGTCGCACTACAGAATGTGTTCTTCCTGTGAGTGCGGTCAAAACATTTGACCCAGACAAACTGCTCTAGAGAACCTCTGGCCAGAAGTGCACAGGATATCGGCACAAGACTGTTCAATGAAAGTGTTGTCTGTAAAGCAAAAAAAAACTGGAAACCACCTGAATGTCCAGCATCAGGAGGATATATGGTATCACATTTATTAGAAATACTACATAACAGGAAAAATGAGTTCGTTTGATCCATCTGTCAACATGGGTAGATCTTAGAAATATAGTTGAAAAAAGCAAGTTTCAAATTATATGGTTATGATAGCAATTCTTTATTCTTTATTTTTAAAAATTTTTTTTCTAAAGATTTTCCTTATTTATTTGACAGAGAGAGACAGAGATCACAAGTAGGCCAAGAGGCAGGCAGAGAGAGAGAGAGGCTGAGCAGAGAGCCTGATGCGGGGCTCGATCCCAGGACCCTGAGACCATGACCTGAGTCGAAGGCAGAGGCTTTAACCCACTGAGCCACCCAGGCGCCCCATAATAGCAATTCTTTAAATTAAAAACAATGCACGGGATACTATGTATTTTTGTGAGAAAATACCAGGATATAGGGAGCGGAAGTATTGAGACATGTTTGGATGAAGAGATCAACACCAGGATAGTGGTTACTTTGGGAGAGGGTGGGAGTGGCCTGGGGTGGAGGGGATGGGACAAGCATGCACAGAAGGCTCCAATCATACCTGTAATGTTTAGTCCTTAAATATATAGCATTTGAAAAATATGTCCACGTGAGCATTTAATTCTGGGGTGATGGGCATATGACTGTTGGTTTCTAGTTGAAATTCAGAGCCCTCCACTGCATCGAGTGTCAATGATGTACTTGCTGGAAAGGGGTGGGGGCAGCCCAGATGGGCCTGGGGGTAGTTTTGGGGTGGGAGGTGACATGTGTCAGGGTCCTATCGTGGAGGGGCTGTCCTGGAGGAGAGGGTAATTACCTACCTAACTTGGAGATAGAAGAAGCTGTGTGCAGGACTGTAGGACTGACTTTTGGGGGTGGGAGGGACGTGGCCAGCTCAGGGAGGAAGTCAGGGAGAGCAATGCCATGGCTCCATTCTCTTCCAGTTCCTGATCGCAACTGGACAGACCCTGCCTACAGCCACAGGGTCCCTGCCCTGGGTGGGACAGGCCATAGGCGCCATCCAGCAGGGAGGGTAGACAGCAGGCGTGCAGGGCCCATCAGGAGCCTGGGGCAGCATTTCTTTGCCACTCAGCACAACTGCTGAGTTTCATCAATCCCCATCTTACCATCTCTGAGAAAGGAATGTATCTTCCAGTGGAGGGTGGCCTGGCTTTGTGGACATGCAGCATGCCGGTATTTTGATAGCTGGTATAGCCCCATCTGTGCCAACCTTGGGGTTTCAGCCTTGGGTACTGTTTAGGGTTCTGGAATTTTATATCTTTATGAAAAGTCCATAACTGTATTTAAGAAGAGCACTGAGGCCCCCGGGGCCAGCCCTCTGACCTTTCCCACGCTCCCCTGCCCGCCCCCAGGCTATGGACAGCCAGAAGCAGTTCACGGGCCCAGAAATCCAGTTCCTGCTTTCCTGCTCCGAAGCCGACGAGAACGAGATGATCAACTGTGAGGAGTTCGCCAACCGCTTCCAGGAGCCCGCCCGAGACATCGGGTTCAACGTGGCGGTGCTGCTGACCAACCTGTCGGAGCACGTGCCCCACGACCCACGGCTGCGCACCTTCCTAGAGCTGGCGGAGAGCATCCTTGAGTACTTCCGGCCCTACCTGGGCCGCATCGAGATCATGGGCGCCTCGCGCCGCATCGAGCGCATCTACTTTGAGATCTCAGAGACCAACCGCACGCAGTGGGAGATGCCCCAGGTTGGCCGGCCCGTGCACCTGCATGCTTGCCTCCCCCGACCCCCGCGCATGCTCCTCGCACGCTTGGACCCCCATAGGGGTGGGCACCTGCTTCATACAGCCATCGTGCCAGCCCTGGGGGGGGCTCTTGCTCCACCCCTGCAAGCCCATGCCCACCCTTTCGCCCCCATGTTGTAGGCCCTGCGATGCCCTTGCACGTCCCCGGGGTCTCCCCTGCCCACCCCTTGCAGATTTAGCCCAGAGATGGATTGCACGTGCAGCAGCATCACTGTGCCCCGACTCGCTGCTTGAACACCATGCCTGCCCCTTGCACGCTCACTCTGGGAGCTCCAGCGTGTCCTCAGATTTCTAGTCACACCCACGCCATCACGTACTGGAACACGGTGGTTGTAGATCGTTAATACATCTTCTTTGCTGTCTTCCCAGCAGCCCTAGTGTGCCCTCTCTCGGCCCTGGCCTACTCATGCCCTTTCTTTTGCACACTCACTGTGGGGGCTCTGGGGTACCTTGCTATGCTGGTCTGCCCCTCTCCGGTCACCACATGTGCCCCCAAATGCTCTCTGAAGTCCCAGCACATGATGTCTACTTACTTGGGGTCCACGTGTGGATGCACACCTCTTACACACTCACCTTGAGGATATGGTCCCAGCACACTATATGGTTGTCCATCCCTCACTTATTCACCCCCCACATGCCCTCTCTGGCATGCCCTCGATCTCCCGTGCACACTTGGACCACCCTCCAGCTTACCCCCATGAACCCCTGAATGTCCTTGGTGGCCAGGATGATCCTTGGCCCAATGTAGCCTATCTCGGCCTCTCATATGCCCACCCACAGATGTCTGAATGCCCCTTACACACCTACTTGCTGCAAGGGGACACTCATGTGGCCCTGGCAGGCCCCCAGCCCACCTCACACTTAGCTTGCATGTCGCCCCCATTCCTGTTCTCTTGCACTCCCCTTACACTCACACATCCCCTTTGTTCCTCACCTGCACATTCCTCCCACATGCTCTCGCACACCCCTTCCCATCTCATACTTGTAGCCCATGAGGCTTGCACTCTCATCACCCTCTCAACAACTGGGCCCCTCATATCTCCTCAGTAACACTGGGCACAAGCACACCTAGGTTGTTGTCCCACACTGAACCCTGTCCTCATATTCTGGGCCTTAGTGCACTGGCTCCCAGGACCCCTTGCACACTCATGCCTGCCTCACGGGCACCAGCGCTATGAATTGTAGCCCCCTCCTGTACTAACACTCCCCTCCAGTTTAGGCCCCGGGCCCCTGCATGGCCGCCCTGTGTGTCCATGTCCACCATGGACACTTGAGCTCCACACGCTGGCATCCCCCCCATCCTCCCATACCACCACCACATTGCTCCCTTAGTCCCTGGTGCCCTCTCATGAGGCTCTTGCACGTCAGGCCCCTCACTTACTCCACAGGACAGCTCAAGATTTTGCACATTTCACTTGTGTCCCTCGGGGCCCGATTGCATATGCCACACCCTCACCAATCTGGCATAAAAGTGGTTGCACCATCCTTTTCAGCGCGGACCCTTCACACTCTTGTACAAGCTCTGGGAGCTCCACCCATCTTCCCCCACCTCCCCTTCTCACATGCTCCCCAGAGGTAAACTCTTTCTCTTCATTCCTGGACACACCCAGTTCTGCCTGCTCCCCCCTCCCATTCCAATATTCTCCTGCTTGAGGCCATGTATGCAGCGTGGACCTCAGTACTTTGCAGCCTTCTGATAGCGAGCGCTGTCCAGATCCCTCAGCATCTCTGAACTCATTGAAGCCTCATGCCAACCCTATAACTGAGGTCCTATTAGTATCCCCCAGTTTCGGGGCGGGGGGGGGGGAGGAAACTGAGGCCCAGAGAGTTACGTCTAAATCACCCAGCTCCTCAGTGGCAGAATCAGGGCTGGAACCCAGGCGGGCTGGCCGGCTGCAGAACCTTCGCCCTCCAGCCCTGCGCTCCGTCTCTCAGAGGAGCGGATAGCCTGGATTCTGGAGCCCGCTGGTGGGGAATCCAGCCCTCCATCTGCCACCTCTGGGCTGCGGCACCCTGAGGACATGATTTGCTAAGCCTCCATTTCCCCAGCTGAGAAACGGGGAGCCGAGCCCCTCGTCTGGGATCGTTGGTGACGGTTCAGTGAGCTCCTCGCCGTCACACCCTCGGTCCGGGGGGCTCGACGGCGACCCGCGCGCTCACTCCGTGGCATCCCCGCCCCACGCGCAGGTCAAGGAGTCCAAGCGCCAGTTCATCTTCGACGTGGTGAACGAGGGCGGCGAGTCCGAGAAGATGGAGCTCTTCGTGAGCTTCTGCGAGGACACCATCTTCGAGATGCAGATCGCCGCGCAGATCTCCGAGCCCGAGGGCGAGCCGGAGCAGGACGAGGACGACGGCGCGGCCGAGGCGGGCGCGGAGGGCGCGGAGGAGGGCGCTGCGGGGCCCGAGGGCGCGGCGGGGCAGGCGGCTGCGGGCGTGACAGCGCGTGCGGCGGCGGCGGCGGCCCGGGCCCTGCGCGGCCTCAGCT